>UFQX01005261.1:1531998-1822067 GCA_900497675.1 Arapaima gigas | reverse complement strand
TTTTTTTTTTTTTTTTTTTTTTTTTTTTTTTTTTTTTTTTTTTTATAAAGTGTCTACATTTATAATTGAAAACTTTTTTTTTTTTTCCCTACTGAAGCAAAGGTGAGTTTTGTTAAAGTTGTATTCCTGTTGAATTGATATGCGGCTGGAGTGGAATGACTCAGGCTTTAGACAGCCGTTCCAACCACCTTGTCAAAGGACTATGTGTTTCCATCAGCAAGCCCTGCTGCTTACGGTAATGGTTACTCCTCATTACTGCCTCACATTGTGATGGACCCTGGTGTGGAACAACCAACATTTCACGTTATGTTTTCACTTTGATGGGTGTAGTTCACTGTTTGTTATTAAAGTTTTAGGTTTTAAATGGCTCAACAAAAGAAGGTGACTGTGTTCTTAACACTCCTGTATTACAGGTGCAGTTGCTGTGGCTTTTGTGATTAAATTTGATTGAAAACATCTAGAACCTTGGGGTAGGTGAGAAGTTTGGTAGAGAATGAATAGGGTTGTGAACATCCTGCCAGGTCAGAGGGGAACTAAGGCAGCTGAGATGATTGTAGCCCACACAACCTGCCTTGTGCAGTGTGTTGTGTACATGAGAAGCTGTGTGGGGAAACTGGCTGTCTGCTATCAGCAGTGCAGTAATTGCCTTCAGGGCTGAAGTTTAAACTTGGAAAGCTTTGAAGGACATTGTAAAATAAGTCAGCTTACTGCATCTGCCATATTGGTGGCTGGAGTGCCCTTACCTCCCTACGCTGTACTACAAGAACCACCTCCAAAACCCTCCTGACACTGGACAGCAGCTGACAAGCAAACACCCCGTGTCAGAAGAGGAGAGGAAAAGTAATCTGTTAATTATTTGAGACATAACTGTTGCATTCAAATTGTTCTGTACTGTAAATAATGTTGTTTAATAATCAAAGTAAAGGGCTTACACATTCTGGGAGACTTCCAGTCCTGCTTGTACATCTTGCTGCTCAAGATGATCATAGCACCTTTTGCTGAATGCTAATGTTCCCTATTGGTTTAATTGCTATAATTTTTATTAATGATAGCCTTTTGAAAAGGCTGCTTACATTACTTCATGTTTATGAACTATATTGCTTAGTTATTTACCCATTTATGCAGCTGGGTAACTTTTAATGACCCAGTTAAGCATTCTGCAGCAAGAGGTAAGATTCAAACCTAGGTTCTTACATTGCAAGGCAGGATATCTAACCTGTGTGTGTGTGTGTGTGTGTGTGTGTGTGTTCGTTCGTTCTTAACCCACCCCCCCAACTGACATATAACAAATCCCATGTAGTATTTGACTGATACTTTTTGCTTATCTCAGTGGGGACTTGCAATACTACAGTGTTCTACCTCTGGTTATTCAGTAATTTATATACCAAAGCAATGGAACACACCCACACTATGAGCATTATATATAGTACTAAAGGAGGAACCCCACACAAATGGGGAGACCATGTAAACTCCACATGGATGAGGGTTGACCCCAAGTCCTTACCCATCATCCAAGCAGTGTACGATGACAGCCTTATTCACTGTGTCACCTTATTTGGGAGCTTTGTTTCTTCTCATCAAAAACAATTTCGATGAACACATAGGTGACTGTGGGCCCCCTCAGAGGTAATTCTCATACTATCATCTTCTGACCAGTGGAGTTATTGCCCTCCCCGCCCCTCTGTGTGTGTGGTCGTTCTTTTTTGCAAGACCTGTTAAGTCTCTTGGCCTCCTCATTTGAATATTACAGTCATCAGCCTGGTGCTGGTTGGCGGGATATGCAGGCTTTTGAAATAGTCTGGAAAACAGTAGCTGGTTCAAATGAAGGGATTTGGTTGTGGGTTATTCCTTGAATGCTGAACTAGGCTAATGGGCACCCTGCCTGAGTTTGGGTACAAAGAGTGATGGGGGGGGGGGGGGGAAGTGAATTCCCTGCTTGTTCCGTAGTAGTCTGTACACTTCCAGACCCCTTTATATGCTAAGTATGCNGGGGGGGGGGGGGGGGGGGGGGAAAGTGAATTCCCTGCTTGTTCCGTAGTAGTCTGTACACTTCCAGACCCCTTTATATGCTAAGTATGCCCAAAGTCACTCCTAAACACCAGTGTTACCAGCAGGAGTTCACATATCTGTAAGAAGATGAGCCAAAATTGCAAATGGCTTGCTTGCTGCTTGTCACAGGTAAGTATCTGTGGCAGAAGATGCAGTGGCTTTGGAGAGTGTCCCATGTGCTCCCCCTATTTACAGGTAGCTGGTTGATGATCCCTCATGGTAGGTTCGCTTTCCCTGTGCAGGATTGTTGTGAATTGTCACCAGTTCAGTGGTAAGTATAATTGCTCATGGAGAAACCTGTCATTAGTGTTCTTCCGCTCATGAGTCATCTTATAATGTCTATATGGCCTAATTATATTACTTGGCTAGTTAATGCTGTCAGAGCTCTAAACTAGCAGTGGTTATGTGTGAGCAGAGTGGGTGTAAACAGCAGTATTATTTGCAGTCCTCAGCCACAACAATGAAACCAGACTGAAAATGCAGTCTGAAGGGAATGAAAACAGTAATTTTACAGCTAAAGCTTGGTGTTAAGATTCATATTCACAGGTGCTGAGGAGCCAGCCAAAGCAAGAGGTGAAAACACAGATGAGCTGTCTGTAGTCTGCATGTGTGTAGGAACTTCCTGATGCCTGTCCACTGCGTCTTTCTGTGAACCTGTGCAGCATGTGTGCAGTGCTAAAAAACCAGTTGCATGAGTCTGTTGGCACGGTGCCCTGTGGAAGTGAGGACTGATGTATAGATTTGTGCTGTGTACTTTTTTAAAAAAAAAAAAAAAAAGGCTTTTGGTTCTGTGATGTATAGCAAACAAGATTATTGCCGCTTTCCACTTGCCATCCTGGGATAGCTTTCCCTTAGAAAGCTGTTGTCATGTCCAGTGCTCTAGGTGCACCACAGGGTGTAGTGGTGGGAGCTGTCATCTAGCAAACTAGAGTCCTGAGTTCAAATCCCAACTCTTGCTGTAGTACCCTTGATCATGGTATTTATCCTGAATTGATGGAGTAATATTCATCAGCTGTATAAATAGGCAAAACTTTGTGAATGGCTTAATATACAAATCTGCTACTGTAAATGGCTTTGGATAAAGGTTTCAGCTAAATACAATAATGGTTAATAAATCGCTGGGGTATCTGCTAGAAGGATGGAGGATGTCATCCTGGAGAGAACTCTTCAGCAAACCTCCCATGGCTTAACCGTTTTCGATCCAGGAATAGGACCTAGTTCTCATATGTATTATCAACAGCTTTTTGCAAGGACAAAACATAAATGAGCACCATAGTCATTTTTTGGCCCCTCCTGCTTCTGAAGGAGATGGAAACTTACTTTTTGGTCTGTTGGGGCCTTTGTGAGATTAAAACATCTGACCTGCTACTCTGCAAGACATCCTGTTCTGGAGAACTGGCATGGACAAAACCTCCCTCCCATGGTTTCTGTGCAAGTGTGCTATCTTCCCATCTCCTTACAAAAGACAGAGGCACTGATCACACAAACATCCATTGGACACGGAAAGAAAAGCAAGCAACAAACATGTAGTATTTGAACTATGAGGCTGTGGTGCGTTGTTACATAAAAGGAAGCAAAATGTCCTTTGTTGCCTTAGTGGTCTATGCATGGAAGAAATTGATGCTGGTGTGGAAGAATGTGCTGTATTTCAGTCCTGTCTGCACTGTCCCAGTTACAGCATGAAGGCAGAAAGCATGGACTTTCCTGCTATTCTGTGTTTTCTAAGGCATGACAAATAAATGCACAGAAGCAAAATGAGTATATGCTCTTCATGTTCAGGCAGCAGCTGCTGGGGGTCCTGCCAAGCAGAGGAGCACACCTCAGTTCTTTCTCCGGTGCTCTTTTTACATATGCACCTGAAAATTGCAAAATAGACTCCATAGTGGTGTTTTTGTGTTGCTACTAGGTTCTTTGTCAGTTTTGGGCCACTTTTCTGCCGATGTACTGCACACAACACAGCTCTTTGATATCAAACATCCCCACGTAGGAGTTTGTAAAAAGGAGTCCACAATCTAGAGTCTGCAGCACCTAGGTGCACCCAACTGGAAGTGTAAATTAAAACTGAGCAGCAAGTCAACTAACCTTAAATTAAAACTAACTGACACTGATTCCATCTCACTTAATGAGCAGCCTTTTGCTAAGGAAGGCTGGTGGCACAAGGAGTGATCAATAGACCTCGAGGGGAAAAGTACATTATTCCATAAGGGCTGTTAAAGTAACACTGTTAGCATTAGGCCCCATTTCCAAGCCCCAGAGAGGTAATGCAACCTAAAAGGGCAACAGAAACGCATAGCTCCTCTTAAAGATGTCATAAAGTCTGTAAATCTTTGAATACATGATATACAGGCTGTTGCAAAAAAGGCAAAGTGTGTGGTTATCTTGGAATCTGGATGTGAAACAAGGAGGGGTTCCCCTGAATGAAATATCAATCCATTGCAAGCTGGCCATGCACAGTCACTAATTGACCAGTTAAGCTGAAACACATGTCTTTGGGCTGTGGGATAAAAGCAGAAAACCAAGAGGAAACCCATGCAGACATGGGGCAAACATGCAAATTCCATACAGACTGAGCCTGATTCGAATATATGTCATAACAGTCCAATCAATGTGAAGTGACAGTGCTACCCACTGCAACACTGTGCCTCTCAAAAAGAAAATTGACATTTAATTCAACACTGTGTTTACTCTCTCAGTGAAAGATCTGATTTTGTGAACAAGGTTTTGTTCCTTATAGGCTACTTGAGGTTTTGCTTCTGGATACTCATTTTTGGTTTCAGTTTGGAGACATATTGCAGCAATTTGTGGTAGTTGGTGCAGGTGCTGAATGAACGAACACCTGCCCAGCCTAAAGGGTTTTGCTGTAGGTCCCACTAGAGCAACTGTCTCCCATAATGGTGAAGTGAAAGCTATAGCAAATGTTGATGAACAGTAGAGAGTTTGCAGGCAAACTAGATTAAACTGTAGTGTCTTTTGCAAGTTGCCCTTGTGTTTTTTCACAGAGATGTGATAACAAAGTGCTGTGGAATTCTGTAAATGGATTATTGTTTTCACCATCCAAAGAGGATCTGTGGAGCCAGACCATGAGGAAGACGTGCAGTATGTGGCACGTGTGTGCGTCTGTCACAGTCTTCCCCCACTTCAACGGTGACATTGCAAAGGGGGCACAGAATCCCCTCTGACATTGCAGTGACACCTGACATTGCAAAGGGCACAGAAAAAGCGCTGCCAGGTACCGCTCAATCTCAGCCTCTGGGCTTGCCTTGGCAGTTACTTGCAGACTGTGCCACTGGCCAATGGAGCAGTGTCCTGTTGTCCGAATGTGACCGTAAATCGGGCTGCTGGAGTCAGATTGATAATGCTCTAGTTGGGGCTTTTGCTGAGGCTCACTTTTTGTTGGGATTTTGCCAAGGAAGATGAAGTGCTGCTCCGTTACTCTCTAGGAACAAGGGGTTTATGGCTCTGCTGTTGTGCTCTTGCTTTCTTCCAGCCCCTGACCAAAACCCACCCAAGTGGGGGTCATCTGTTAACCCTGTCTGGCACACTGTCATCACTGTGGCATTATGTGGGAATCTGTGCTGATTATTATATCATCTTTTTTTGCCTTTCCAGTTAGCTATTTTTTTCTTTTACTTGACTGTATGGCATTTTAATACGCAGTCTGTTTCTCCTTGAATCAATTTGGTAAAAACTAAGAGTAAAGACAGATATAATTAATCAAAATTTTTTAAAATTGCCTCATACAGGATGTCTTGCATTGCAGTGTGTCAGCTTGGCAATGTGAATGGAAGATGGAAAGCATTTCAAAAAGGGAGTTGACATGTCTTAAAGTGTGAAAGGGTCCAGTTAAAATAAAACCTGTAAGAGAGAGGCAGTCAGTTGTTGGACTCTGTGCTGCCTTGTCTGTCTCTAGACTGGATTTGATGTTAGCTGGGAAGCTGTTATGAAACTTATTTCTGGGAGCAGAAGGTGATTTTTAGCTAGAAGTCTCCACATACTATCTGGAGAATTTTCAGAAATCTGCATCCCAAATTGTGAGAGCTTTAAGTCTGTACCAAGTGCATTTCAGTATGTACAACTCAGCTATTTGTGCAGGGCTGATCCTCAGCTGATATTTGTAGTGCTGTTGAATGTTGCACATCCAGCAGATTGTGTGTTAATGCTTGACAAGACATGCATGCTTAAGCACCTGTAACGGCAATCACATCAGTGTGTGTTTTCATGCACATGCCTTAAATTTTCTGCTTTTGCTCTTTTTTTAATTCTCTTTGACATGCAAAACCATCATTTCTATTGGTTGCAGGAGTGGTTAGAGGAGGTCAGCCTAATTAACCTCACAGGTTCAAGAACAGTCACTACTGTCAGTTACTGTTAACTGCCTTGGTTGAGCCTCAGCAAGCATTCATAGAGGCACAGGAACAGGTGTGACCCACTAATGATGTATTATTTAAAAAAAAAAAAAAAACCTCATCTTTTGGGGTGAGATGGTGGGGATACACCCTGGCATGTCAAAAATGTGGCATATGGGTCGCGAAGGATTTATGACCACGTTATCCATGGCAAAGCCTTCACACTAGAGGTGTGTTAGTGAGCTGAATGAAACTCCAACCCCTGGCCTCCCCCATATGGGAGGAAGGGTGAGTGTCATTTTCTTAGTGCAGAACCCATAGCTTGTTCCACTGCCGTCACTGATCTTCTCTGCTCCAGGAGGTGTTGGGTGTCGTGTGAGCAGCTTGCTGCCAGGCCCTAGCTAACACAGATGCTCTCTGTTCCTCTTCCTCGCTGTTCTCTAATTTCAAACCATGGGTGCCCAGCATGTGCTGCTTTCCAGCTTTTGTTGTGTAATTCTAAAGAGGTCCCCAAACAAGGCAGTTGTTGAACTAAGTGGCCTGTGCCTGAGGGTTGTTCTTCAATTGAGATTGAGGGAAGTTGGAATCCACCAGTTAGTTGGTGGGGAATGGAGGCTAGGGCCAGCAGATTCTTAGAGAGGGGATGGGCTCCACGTGGCCATCAGACCCAGCACCGGATTTGGGCTTTATTTCGTATTAAAAGGGATCTCTGCTTTTTACCTGAGATGTGTGGTATCGCCATTGGGTAGTGGGTGAAAATTGACTTTATATTTTGTTTGTGTAGCTTTCACCAAGGCAGCACCATGCTTAGAGGATGTTTTAGCCTTTTAAATTCCCAACAAAGGGAAAGTGAACAAAAAATGATGAGTCAGCTTTATGCCCAGTGGTTTGGATGCTGGCAATTGAACACGGCATTAACTACAGAGGCCTGTTTTAATGTGCGTGAGTCACGGTCTCCAGTGATGTCATGCAGTACATCCAGAAAAGGACAGGGCCAGTGCTCAGTCACCAGGAGTGCCACAATGTTCTTCTGTTGTGCTTGTGTGAACAGGGTAGTAGTGCTGTAAGCAAACACACAAGCGAACAAGCGGAGCAGCAGAAGAAAAAGTGGAAGAGGAAGGAGGATAATGAAACCCTGGTTTATTTTCCTGCAGGTCCTGTGGCACCTGGACATCTTCCGTAGAAGCTTTCGTCAGCTGACCACTCACAAGTGCATGGAGGACTCGTGCATCTTCTGTGCCCTCAAGGTACTGACCCTACGAGAGACCCCCTTTTTCTCTTTCTCTTTCTGTGTGAGTGTTTGGACAGTTGATTGTGGTGGCAGGCTGGTATGGGAGGCCAGAGAGTAGTGGGGGTTGGTCTGCTGCTTCAGTGGATCACTGCCTCCGTTGTCACCCAACCTTGCCTTGAACTAGTGTGAGGGTAAGTGTGCTTAAGCGGTTTGATGAATTGGAACAGGGAGCACAGGTTTATGGCTCTCTAACACACATGCTGAACAGTAAATATTCTATGGCCACCCTCTCACCCAGCGCAGGCACACTCTTCACTGCTGATCCAAAGGAGCCAGTAAGTTGGCAGCAGAAAAAAGGGCCTCGTCATAACTCCAATGATAAACATTGTCAGACTACTTTTTTCTGTTTGGACATGTTTGTTCCCTTGAAAGTAGCATTTTGGGACAGATAAGTATGTGAGAATATTAAAAGGTATGGTGTTTTATGTGGACCTCATTCTTCACATTCTGTCCATGTTTGCAGCCTATGTCTGCAAGCATGTAGATCAGATGAGAAGAATTAGAAAAATGGGGTGATAGTGTAACAGCCGATTTAGCAAAATTTAAAAATTAATAGCTTTGGGGAGTTGAGTTTCCTTTCCATTATGCAGGATTCAGATGTTTTTTCATTATTCATTTGTAGGTAGAATGAATAAGAGGTTGTAAAAATAAATAATTTAATTCCATAATTTGCAGGTACCTGATGCAATAGTCAAGTACTCAGCTGCAAAGACAGTATATTAATGCCAGGGAAAATGTAATTTGTGCTTAATATCAGAATGATAAAAAAAAACTGCTCTTCACAAAATTGACATTTTTTTGGTCATTTTTGAAGTCTATTCTGTATTAAACTTGTTTTGATTTAATTTGACACAGAAATTAAGAGAAAAGGAGAAAATCTCTGAAAATGCATGGTAGGGGTTATGCTTTCAGTAGCTGCAGGAGGTGGTCTTCTGCTGATTGGATGCAAACTGTTTCAGTGTTGCTGTGGCTACAAGGCTTGCCATGTTCAGCTGAGTTCCCCTGGTCTCCTAGGCTCTGGAGCACCTTAAGGGCTTGTTTGTTCTAAGCTTTATTCTTGAGCAAACTTTGCCACAGTAAGCTGTGAGGGTAAGGTGTCAGTAAGAGCCCTTCTCCAGATTAACCTCTCAGTGGCATCCAAGTACACCTGTGACCCACAACTCCCACAGCTGGCTCATGTAACTGTTGGGCTGTGTGCCTTCTTCACCACACTACCTCTATTTCTCTCGATTTGTGGCTGACCCTCCTCCATTTCTATGCAGCCGTTCTTTCTCTACTCTTTGCCTCTGTTTTGATCTCTCTTTGCATCTTGTTACATTTTCCACCTCACTTTTCAAAATCTGTGTAAAATGCAGCAGTACCGGAGGCACTTTCAGTTTGGAAAGTAGTTGAAACAAATGAAGCTGCTCCTTCCGGTGGTGCCTCATCAGGGTTGTCCCTCTTGGCTGTGAGGATCGTGACTGGGACTGTCTTTCTGATTCTGTTTTTCAGTGCAGCGCTTGGGGAACGTCTTCTGTCTCCTCGCCACACTCCCCACTACTGTATGTCTGTCTACTGTGATCAACTGTGACTGTTGATCTGTCTGCTGTGTGTGTGTGTGTGTGTGTGTGTGTGTGTGTGTGTGTGTGCGCGCGCCTGTGTGCCACCACACGCTCCTCCTCCTCCCATGGTTACATCTCTTCAAACACGTGCGGCCCTTCACACCTGGATCAAAATGGGGCTGTTTGGGGGTGGGTGGGGGAGAGGTTGGTGTTGTATCAGACCTTGTCAAGTAGAGAACAGGATGGTGTCGCTGCAGGCCCTGCCCGGTTTGATATTCCAGCCTGGTGTCATGCGGGGATTCCTGCAGTGTTGTCCTGCTTCCACTTAATGGAAAAGCATTAGGGATGCTTCACTGAGCCCTTCTCTCAACTGTAGATGTAATCGCTCAATGCTGACATTATGGAGAGGTGGCAAATGTGGGTTGCTTTCCCCTAACTTTTCATTTAGAACCAAAATGGATGGAAACCCATAAGTTGTCAGAGGACACTGAGTTTCAGATGTTGTCCTGTAGTGGCACTGCAGTGATATGACACTTGGTCCTTCAACGCCTGTTTTTTTTTTTTTAGCAAGTTTCTGTCAGAACAACAAGCTTAAAATTGCACAACAGCACTGCAGGCTTGTTGCCTGAAACACTTTTATCGCCCTGTGCTAGATGGTCAGGGCTTAGCCTGGATAAGGATCAGACTTTTTCACTGCACCCAGGTGTGCGCCTGCTCTTTACACCTTCCACTTGGCATCCCTCCTGTGCCCATGTGCTGTGGCCGGAGTAGCTGAGCAGGATCTCATGAGGGATGTAATAAGAACGCTGTGCTGCACACCATGGCATGGTAATTATCTGGCAAGAACTGAGTGTCATTGCTGTTCTAGGAGAAACGGAGCAGATGGGAGCTTTATTAATCTACTGGAAGAATCCAAAGTGGGGAATAATTAATATCTGAAGCGAGCAATAGTTTCTCATGCCATTAGCTAGCCTGGGCTTGTACATGTCTTGCACCATATTGTGCTCCACGTGGTGTATATTAACTGTGCAAACGTTTCAACAGTTGAATTTAACCAGACATCCTCAGTGGCCTTGAGTCAAGAGTGAGCCATGAGTGAGTGGAGGAAGCCAGAACTAGCTGACTGTGATATAACTTCAGTGAGTGAAGGCAACATTGTGGTGGGGGGGGGCAATGTCCTTGTTTAACCCCAACATGCTCCAAAGTGTCCCCAGGGAACAGAGTTCAAGCAGTGCCACAAGAAGGCACATTAGGTATGTGTGAAGTTTGGAGGAGGAAGACATTAAGGGGCTCTACTACAGAATGTTCCAAGTCCTGGTAAAAAGTGTCCTCTTTAGCTCTCTTCATTCCTGGGCCACATCCCTTGCACTCTCCACCCATTATGTGAGATATATTGACCTCTTGGAGCCACTAAGTAAACAATTCACCAACCTGGAACCTGCAAAAGACTTTAGACATTCCAAGTTGTTTGAAAATTATTGTTCATTACATAATGATTCCTTTATACCTGTTAGCCTGGGTAACCAGCAGCTGTTTACAAGTTTACATGTTTTACACCCCACTACAAATGGTAGGGGGTTCCTATGCCAGAGGGATACATCCTAGGGTAAAGGATATGTATGGTGACTTTTGTCATGTCCTTGGGGAAACAGGCAGCACAAAGCATGTGGACTGTCTTATGAGATAGTGACTTGTGTCGCTTTCAGCTAAGCTTCACTGCTCAAACTGTGGAACCTATGGGTACAATCTGACCACAAAGCCTTGAGCCTGTGTGCCTGTCTGTCTGTCTTTTGGTGCTTTTGTTTTTATGTTTCCTTTTGTTTATATATGTGAATGATATTGTTTTACTTGTGTAATAGAGGTGAGATTCCAGAAATAGTGCACAGCAAACCCAGAGGGCCTGAAATGAGGAAGAGTGAAAAGGAGCATGGCTTAAGACCTATAATGAAGACATTCCTTTTTGCTGTTGGTTTGAATCTGTCTCCGCTCTATTTGTTCTAACAGTCTTGAATTGTCTGTCAGAACTTACTCATCCCTCACACTTGCAGTGGCAGTCCTGTCCTGGCTTCCTTCCAATCCTTCAGGGGCCCACAGTCAAATTGGTTGTTTCATCTAATGTAAACTGTGCTGGAAGCTTGTCTTGGCCTCAACTCTCGTACTTGCATCTTGTGGGTGTTTTGGCTCACGACTCCATGTAGCAAATACCAGCAATTGTGAGCACTGTTTGCAGTGAGATCCAAGCAAGATCCACTTTATTCTCTGTTCCTGCCTCTCTTGTTAAGGTGCACACCTAGAGGATGTTGGCGTGACATCCACAAAATAACAGCTGTTGAGGGTGTGTGTACTGCGCATGTGGGAAGGATATGTATGTGTCTGTTATCTGGACAAAGCCTGGTGTTTGCACTGAGCAGAGAACCAGAGGGCTTTATTTTACACTGCTTCTCAAAGATGGTGAAAAATGATGGCTACCAAAATCACTTCATCATCAAACCCCAAAGGAACCTCATTGTCCACACAAGGTTTGGGAACTTGGAGTTAGTGGTGATCAAGGACTGGCTCCCACCTAGGAGAGAACCCTAAAGGCCCATTCCACTCTCTAGTGTGCTGTCCCTTACCTACTCTAAAACCTGTTTCCAACTGCTTGACATCATACGTGCATGTATTGAAGGTTGATATTTGTTCTACAAGGTGAGAGTGAGGACAGCTGCCAACGCTTAAAGCCACTGCCTCCTTTGAATCTAGTGACATACCATCCCTCCTTTCTCCTTACATGCACAACGCACATTAGTCTTTAAGCTTATCCTGCAAGTAAAGATGGATCTATTCTAGATATGGGCAGGTAAATTGTTCAGTTTTTCATGACTTGGGAGATGTCATAATTTAAGACAGAACTAGTTCAATCCTGGTTCCAGAAGGTGTGATGTATTCATTGGTTCTTCTTATTGTGCAGCAGTTAAAACAGTTGAATGAGCTTTTGAACTTGTTGTAGCTGATGTCCTTTTTCCTTTCCATACAGCTTCAGGAAAATGTTCATACTTTGTTGTCCTAAAGGAATAAAACTGGACCTCTGCAGGTTTGGTGTCAGGCAGCAGAGTCGGAAATGCTATTGTTTGAGAGATCTTTGTGTGTTGTTTCTCTTGCTATTACACAACCTCTATAGCCAATGTATTACTGGATTGTGTGCCTAGGGCTTCACAGAATCTAGACTTGAAGTTTCCTAGACAGTGACAGAAAGCAGAGCAGCTCCACGTGTTGCATACAGACATTACTTTGGACAACATCAGCCAAAGAGATGGACACACTGTCTGCTAGTGCACAATACAGACTATCCTCAACTTTGGTCATAGGTCAGTTCATAGTCATAAGAGTGATTATTTCTAAGTGTGTAATGTACAACACAGTAACTTCTTCAAACATTTTTCAATGCTTTTGACCTATTTTGTTTTATTTCTGGCCACAGTATAGTGTATTATCCATACCATTATTTAATAATTTATTACTGTATTCAAGTTTCTTTTTAAAAAGTACATTACGTTCATAACATTTTTAAATACTCCACGATTATTTACCATAAAAAAGTGAGCTATACTAACCACAAACAACATCTCTTGCAGCTGTATAGAAAGCTTGTTGATGGCCTTTCATTGGTCATTGGGACAGCTGGTGCAGGAGGCAAAGGCACATGCTATGGGGGGATACAGTGGCAGTTGTGGGAAGTTTACTGCTTGTGAGTGTTATGTCTATGGGCAAAACCAGTTGCCATTTTGTTGCATTGTCGTGCTGGGTTAGGATATGCTACATTTCGGCATGGGTGATGAGTGGCATGCTTATGCTGGGTTTCCAGCTCAGTTCTGTGCAATGCATAATAAAGGGAAGATATGTGCCAAATTAACCTGTTGTAGCTATATCTTTGTGCAGTTATAACACTTATGGGAAAAACTAACACTGTGTGAAATGCAAGAAGATGTTTGCTGAATGTGTGTGGGTGTTGCCATTGGGTGTGTAGCACACAGTCTTGTATGGTGTTCATGTTATGCAGTCGTTACACTACAATGTCAGGTGCATACTGTGCAGGTACACGTGCGCTGTGTTAATGGTTTGTTCATACTATTTTTCATCTACAGTATAAGCTGTAAGCACTCAATTGTTGTAGTACTGTATATGCTTTTGTACAGCTGTCAGCAGAGGCTGTTGTAATGCTATAATGGTGTATATCTACTGTACAGGAACTGTACACAATGTTTATATGTACATTTTTAATTAGCTGTAAGATGGTCATTTGTTTGCCGTAATCCGGGGAAATAATTAAAAATTAATTATTTTACTTCATTTATTTCATTTTTTATCTATCTGTCTATCTATCTATCAGTTTATTATTCACCATTGTAACTGTGATTCCCTTGTATCTGACATACATTGTCAGTCGAGAAAATGCTGCACTTTCTAAACAGTTATGTGCAGTTGAAAAGCATATTTAATGCTGCATTTGACTGAGTGAGCATTAGACACTGTTTTTAAGCTGAGTGGCAAGTGTTGTTGTTGTTGTTGTACACCTACACAGTGCTGCTTTGGCCTGTTTGGAGCAGGGGGCCTTTTTCCACTGACAGGGTGAACATGCATACTTTTTCATTGTCCCTGCAGAATATCTTTGCGCAGTTCCAATTCAGCAGTGAGAAGGTGCTGCCGTCCGACGCACTGCGCTGCGCCCTGGCCAAGTCCTTCCAGGATGAGCAGCGCTTTCAGTTGGGCATCATGGACGACGCAGCTGAGTGCTTTGTAAGCTCCTCCTCCCACCCCCACCCCCCACTAAATGACCTTGCGTTTTTCCCAGCTCTCATAAGCAAAGCTGACAGTGCTTTCCTTGGAAATTTTCGATTGCTTATGCAACCAAGAACAAAATCAACAGCATGCCTACACAATATAAGACGATGACCAATTTAATTTTGTTATTTATTTCTGTTATTCAAAGTGGTTGCAACTGCTGCAATGTTTATTTGCACCTGATATTCATTACAATATACTGGCAAAAGTGTTGGTAACTGTCACCAAGGTATTGATCCATCATCATTCTTCCTGTCTCTCTGGTCCTGTGTAAGGTTATGTAACCTGAGCTCACCCTCACAGCCACTGCCATTTAGTTATTCTGCACAACTTTATCCATGGGACAACTCTGTGGCTTGTGGCATTCAGTCTGCTCTGTAGCAACTTAAATATGAGTGTGACACATAAGTCTACTCCTGCAGCTTGTATCAGAGTGCAGACACACTTTTAATTGGTTGTGCTTCAGTAAAAACCCAATGAGTCTCTTCCTACTCTGTTAGTTGCTCTTTTTGCTTGTATTTGGCTCAGAATTTGTGTACCTTAATGTTTTCTGTCTGATGGGTTCATTTATCACCCATGCTTGAGACCATCTGCCAAAAAATTGTTCTAAATTCAGAACTTTCAAAATTTGCTCATTTTGAGTCCTAGATCTTTTCTGCTCATGTAGGAACCAAATGTAATATTCTGAAAACAGAATTATCTGAAAAACTGTAATTGATGTTGTTTTATTCTTAATTGGTTCATCTGTTTCTCTCTCAGCTCAACAGTATCAGCCCTATTCATACTTTTGTGAATAAGAGTGTCAGATGCCTCTTCTCACATGATACACAAAAAGATAACTTTTTTTTGGGCACATTGCAGCCAGGATGTGCACAACCCAGGTGTTTTTTGCAGTGGTAACCTGCAACATGATTCCCTGTATTAGCTGCTTTATTTCACTTTTTTGCATATTTCTACATAGTGTATTCTCCCTCCACACAGACCTGTGGTACCAAAAGACCCCATAAGGATCCCAGGTCCTGCAAGGCTAACACTGTTACTTCCAACCGCAGGAGAACCTCCTAATGCGGATCCACTTCCACATCTCAGATGAGACCAAGGAGGACATCTGCACTGCCAAGCACTGCATCCCACACCAAAAGTTTGGCATGACTCTCTTTGAGCAGGTGAGTGAGGCTGCCTCTTGTTGGACTCCTGAGCAATAAAATATATTTTACAAGATTTTACACAGTCACTGTGTGATTTGTCTTTTCCAAGGAATGGAGCCTCTAAGCAAATATACACGGAGTCCAGTCGAGTGACCTGTGATTTTACGAAGCATTTGGGTCACAAGCTATTTTGTTTTCTAGTGCGTTTGTAGCAGGTGTGGAGCCACGTCAGACCCACTGCCCTTCATTCAGATGGTTCACTACATATCCACTACCTCCCTCTGGTAAGTGGGAGTCATTGCTGGGCTCAGTGCACATGGTGGATGGAGAAATGAGGTGAGATAGAATAACAGTACTGAACTAAGCATTTGCTAAACCTCTTGAAAAGAGATATGTTATTTCCCATTCTGAATATATGATGGGAAAGAGGAATGGGTTGAATTGTGTATCTAATGCTCATTTACATTAATATTTAAAATGTTGTTAAGTGACACAAGGAAAGGGCTGAAGACACTGAGTTGCACCACAGGCAGGCAGTTTGCTTGCCAACTGAATGAGTGTTGTGCAGGTTTCCAGATGGAAACTGACATCACAGTAACAAAGCTGTTAAAAGCCTCCAAATGAAGGAGTCCAGCAGGTTAAATATTAGGTCGCTTAGGAAACAGTTGTGCGACATCTCATCGCAGGTAATTATCTGTTCCTGTACCTGACTGCATCAGGAAAGCAGCTCCTGTTCTTGTGACATGACTGCTGGTGCAGCTGGGGCTGCGAGTGCAGCAACAACCATTCACATTGAACGTAGTTCAGTGCCGTTTTGGTATTACACAAACAACAGTGAAAGCGCTTTCAGATAAAGCAGTTAGTGGACCGAATGCGTCCGAGTATCTCTAAAGCTCCCTCCCAACGTAGCAGAGCTTTCCAGGAAGCTGAGGCAGGTCATGCAAATGCAAGTCCCAGTGGCAGGTGATGCTTTCCAGCTTCTTGTGTAATTAACTAACAGGCTATCTCCATTGAACAAGGGAGATGTGGTTCATGGTACAAAGTGGAGATGGTCTGTAGTGTACTGTAGGGGTGTCCTGGTATCGGCACTGGCAAGACAATGATGGCTTTCTTCTTTTTGAGGAATCTGGTCAGCTAAATGAGTGTAAACAGTGTGGCGAAATTGTGGTGAGATTTACAGAAAGGTTGTGTGAGCAGCAGTCCATCCTAGGTTTTACCCTCACAGCTAGCCCTTTGAGAGCCTGTCCTCCAGTGAACCCTGCACCTCTCAGCACATCTCATACATGCCATATGGCTTAGTTGACAGTGACCGGGTGCACTGTGGTCGTCATACTTGAATGACACCAGTTTCCATTCTGCTCTAGATGTGAGTCACTAGAGTCAGTGGCCTTATTTGGAGGGGCACTTGCATATCCCTCCATGGTTGGTCCCAACAACTAATCAGCTTGTGTTAAAAGTACAACTGTTCTGGCCCCTTGGGGCTCAGGCTCTTTTCCGTTCTGTGGGGTTTAAACGGCTGAGGCAGACAGGCAGATTAGCCTAGTGGAGTCCATGAACTGGAAGGGACGAAGGCAGAATCACAGGTACTAATGGAGAGGCAGTGCCTATTCATGACTCCTGTCACATGCTCAGGGAACAAACTCATCCATGCCCTCACTTTGCCCCAACAGGGTCCCCAGACCCAAATGGACTTTTATTGTAAGAATTTAGTTTTGAGTGCCATGATGTTGAATGTAGAAGCAGAGTCCCATCATGCATGCCTCCAGGGCTTGTCTGTCATTGTTAGCAATGATATGATTCCTCCTCCCAACCCCACGGACAAATCTAATGACAATCTGTTTTTTATAAAAGTGTCTCTGCATGGTGGTGGCCCCACACTAAATCTTATGAAGTGGAGACCGACTGCAGGTCGTACTTGCTTCATTGTCGTTTTCCCCTCCCTTTGTTGCAGCAACCAGGCCATTCGCATGCTAGAATGCCGGGAGAAACCCACGCCAGATATGTTTGGGGAGCTGCTTTGCAATGCCAGCACGATGGGAGATCTGCGCAACTGTCCGGTAAACTCTGTCAGCCCCTTGCTTGTCCATACCTGTCAGGCTGTTGTGCTGGTGTATACCTGACCTACTTTACTCATCTCTTTCATTCAGTTAGCTGATACTAATATGCAAGATGCGTTGTCACAAGAGAAACAGAAGCGAATATCACTAAAGCAAGATCATAAGAATTTAAAAACAATAATCGTGCATAAGACTTCTGAGTTTCTGCAGCAAATCAATAACTTTGGACAGAATGGCACATGCAGCAGGTCTGAGCTCTGCTGTGGGCTGATGGTGCCATCAAGTGTGAAATGCTTGTTTGTTGTGTAACAGAGTGAGCAGTTGCTTCAGTGTTTGGCCACAGCAGGGTGTCCTGTAGTTATACAGCCATGCCTGGGCGTCAGCAAAGCGATGCCACCATGAGCACCAGCTGGTACTTGCGAGGTCCAGGAATGGCATTATTCTTGTGTGGAAGAGGGCACATATGCTTTCTGGAGTGCAGGGAGTGCTGTTTGCCTGTGAGTGTAAGTGTGTTCACTTGGCCGTGAATATTGTTGGGTGGCGAGGAAGCAGAATGGTAATTGCTCTAGAAACACTGAAAAGAAGGCCTTTTTGTAGCAAACTTTTAAGACCAAAGCCAGCAGTCTTGCAACTCCATTAGATAAAGAAAACAACCCTCCCCTTCTCCCCAAACCTTCTCATAGACACACACACACACACCATTAGACTGGATATTTTGGCCAAAAAACCCTGTCCAAGGCTCTTTCTGCCAGAAGATATGGGAGAAGCAGGCCTAGATAACACTACCCTCTTTCATTAGTATCTAGGGTCTGGTTAGTAAATGCAGTTTTGACCTCTACACAAGGTGTAAGTGACATTGTGTGGAGCAGCTGTCTGTAGAGAACAAAATGACTCTTTCAACGATCTGCTTATGCAGGTTCAGCATAAATGTATAAATAATAATTTTAACCACTCACACTTTTGACAATTCGTGCTATATAATGGGTTAAAAAATTTAGCTTCTTTCCTGGAATGGTTTTTTTAAAGTCCCATGGTCATAATATAAAAATATATCTCATACTCTGTTGTTCAGCTTGTTTTGAATTTGGCTGTTTAGCTTGTAACTCCTAGAAACTGCCCCTATTTACTAAGAATTTGGCCTGCACATAATCCCTGCCTGTGAAGGGGTGGCGTCCAGCCCATGCCAGGCTCCTCCGCTTGCTTTTGACAGCTGACAAAAGAAATGTCTCCTCATAAGGACCATGAGCAACCTGGCAGTCAAGCAGGATACCTTTTGGCTCTCTGGGCCCCAACCCTGTCAATCTGCTGCCTGGTCCAAGGTGACAAATTGTCTCGCAAAACTCCAGAATGAATCAGTGGCTAGTTGGGAGTTCTTGTGATGAAACCAATGTGGAAACATGAAGTTTTGCTGTATGATGATGGAATAAGCTGGATCTGTGCAGATATTTTAGACAGATCAATTAGTGTCTGGTTTAGACTTGTCACCATATGACCATATGAGTTATTGAGGTTATATCAGACCTTGTCACTTCTGGTCTGTCCCTTGACACAGGAGAGCAATCCCTCTCAGATTAGATACCCGCAGAGGTGATGGTGCTGGTGGGGTGGCTTGAATCGCGTTTAGTTCCATCAAGGGAGATGGATACATAGAAATGCACTAAAGAGGAAAAGCGCCAAAAAAAAAAACAGCAATCAGTTTGAGTTTGACATCTCTGCTCTATGTATATGTCTTAAGCTTGCAGAAGAAATTGAAGTACATTAGGTCAGCTATTTTTTGTTGCTGAATGAGCTGAAAGCCTTTCTGTTTTATTTATCCTCCTCTCTGTGCACCTCCATCTCCCACCACTTCCACAGAGCAACTGTGGCGAGAAACTAAGGATCCGAAGAGTGCTGATGAACTCCCCGGAAATCATCACCATTGGCCTAGTGTGGGACTCAGACCACTCGGATCTGGCCGAAGATGTCATTCACAGCCTTGGCACCTGCCTGCGCCTGGGAGATGTAAGAGATGGATGAATCCCTTCCACTGGTCCTCATTCCCTTCCACAACCTAGAGACAACCAGGGCTCTCCTTCCAAATATTTTGAACATGCACGGCAAAGTTGTACTAGAATAATCATAGAGTTTGGCTTGCTGAATCACTCCAGACAGGTTTAGTCATGTGGCTCTAGGGTCAGATAGAGTGTGGGTAGACATGCCAGGTACTCAAGTGTTTTGAGACTGGAAACATTGTGTTCTGTGTTCCCTGTTGCAGCTGTTTTACAGGGTAACGGAGGACAAAGCCAAGCAGGCCGAACTCTACCTGGTGGGCATGGTCTGCTACTATGGCAAGCATTACTCTACCTTCTTCTTCCAAACCAAGATTCGTAAATGGATGTATTTTGATGATGCCCATGTCAAGGAGGTAAAGATTCCTGATTTCTCATGTCACTCAGCTGTTTTTGTGTTGTGCATGTCTGTGTTTAACTTTGCTGTTTGCCCTGTGACTGTCTTAGGGATAAATCTTCCATCCTCAGTTATGCTTTTTTTCTGAAAAATAAGATCCGAGGTACTTTAAATTGGTTGCAGAGTGTAAAAACGAACCCATACTCTGTAATTGGTCCACCTGTTACATGCTGCCTTTGGCCAAGTTCTTCATTGCAAAAGGAGGCGTCCGATGTGCCGGAAACATCTAGCCATATATAAAGTCATTTATGCTGTTAGTTTTCCTCAGGCTGTTGCTGGTTGTAGAGTGAGCGTGTGGTCCTCTGGTAGCCTGCTTTCTCCTGTGTTGGGATGAAGGAAGGGAGGGAGATGCAGCAACATTGCAGGAGGCTGGGTGTTTGTGCTCAGCCCACCGGCGGTGCCAAGGCTGTTCCAAACATGGTTTTACTCTGATAAAGGTCTTGCTGGACTCTGGTTCCGGTTCAGTGCACAGAGAGCTACTGTTTTTCTATGGCCTTCTCTAGGGCAGCACGTGAGCTATAGAGGCCTTACAAAAGGAAATGGAAAACAAGGAAATCCCCCCATTGTTTATTTCCCAGCTGGATAGGAGGGTGTGGCGGATGGGGGGGATGGGGGGATGGGGGGATGGGGGGGGGTCAGCAGATCCATTATTGGGATAGTAGCTCCACCCCGTTGTTGTGGACCGTTGCCTGGGGCCACCTCCAATCAGATAGTATAACGGAATGGAACACCCTGTCATGGCCTGACTGCAGGCTGTCGGACGCTGGGCTGTCAGTTTGGAAAGTGCAACTAGGTGGGGAAACAGCGGTGGAAAGTATGACAAAATGGTTACTCGGCACAACTGATTTGGACTTCACATCCAGCCTGTGGCTCGTCCTATTCAGCAGCTGAGAGGAACCTTCGCCGCTGTTCTCTGGTGTTTCTCCTACAGAATAGATAGTAATGCTAAGCCTTGTGGAACGCTGCTGTTTCAAGACAAAATCTGCAAAATTTGTATTATTTTGTTGTAGTTTATAGTGGTATTCCAAGATTGATAATCTGTATGAATGATATATTTTAAAAAGCTTGTTCTGCATTAGTGCCTTGTTCTCTTTCTGGCAGATTGGGCCCAAGTGGAAGGACGTGGTGTCCCGCTGTATCAAGGGCCACTACCAGCCCCTGCTGCTGCTCTACGCAGACCCTAGGGGGACACCTTTGTCTGCACATGACGTTACTGCCCAGCTGGACCTACATCAGTACAGCAAGGCTGGATACGACAGTGAGGATTCTGGTATGTTTCATGTGCAGCACAGTTTTGGAGCTTGTTGAAAATTCATGATGATGTCCCACTGTCCATCCAGGATAATATCTCAGTCCATCCTCTGTCCTCAAAACTGCAGTGCCGTGTGATTTCATATAGATCTATGCCAAAACCTGAGATGCTGGCTTGTACCAGCATACCTTGGTACCTTGGTCTTCCGTTTGGATATTTTAAATGCTTGAAGGTTTCCTTCTGATGGTCCTACTTTGTTTTCTTTTAATTTCAAGGGCGGGAGCCATCCATCTCTAGTGATACACGCACAGACTCCTCTACGGAAAGCTATACCTACAAACGCTCACAGTCGCACCATGAGTCCGTAGTGAGCCACTTCTCCTCCGACTCCCAGGGCACGGTTGTCTGCAACCCTGACAACGACGCTATCTCTCAGAGCAGCACTGACTTTGCAGGTAACCCCACCTCATGCATGTAAGGTGCCTCACTGAGTACCAAGCTTACTGTTCATCATGATCATCTGTCCTCAAGTCTCTGTTTGGTGATATGATTTGGTCCGCATGCAGTTCAGACCTAAGACTTAACTGCTGAAATGTCTCTTGTTAAGGACGAGGGCTGGACAGTGAGCCAACGCAGCAACATACATTGAGAAAAGGTGGGACTGTGGACAGGAAGGGTGGGGCCAGAGACAGGAGGAGGAGCTCTAGTCGTCCACGGCGGGGGGAAGACAGGAGCCGGGTAACTAAAGCAGATGAGGTGTCCTCTGCAGGCTACCACAGCGAGGGTATGCAGCTCCAATCACACTGTTAGCGTACAGCATCATTAGTATTTTGTGCACTTTCATGTTAGTTGGAGATTAAACACCGTTGTATTGGTGTTTTTAATGGTATTGTAGGCCTTAGGCAGTTTGTAATGTGCTGTGTCCTGTGGCTACTCCATTTACATTGCATTGTTTTGTTTGCTATGGGTTGGACATTTTACAAACCAAAACTGCGTTTTCAGGGTTTTCTTCTACCAAAGAATTATTCCCCAAATGTTCTCTCTCCCCTTCCTCCCACTGTCTTGTGTCCTTCTAGGGGAGACTTTGAAGGAGCAACAAGCTCCTCGTACAGCTCCCAAGCCCACCACCAGCCGCCTCAAGGAGTTCAAAGAGACAATGAGCAACATTATCCATAGCCGGCCTTCATCCTCCTCTACCTCGAGCCTTGGGGGACCTTCTGGGGCCAAGGCCCGGGACTGGGAGGTGGAGAGTACTAGCAGCGAGTCCAAATCAAGCTCCTCTGGAGGGCGGTTCCGGCCGGCCTGGCGGCCCAGGCGTGAGGCTCTCAACATTGACAGCATCTTTAACCGGGAACGACGGCGACAGGCAGGATACAGTCCTTTGGGTGCCACACCCCTGGCTGAGGATGCTGCAGCATTAGTGGATGTGCCTGACAGCCTGGGCACAAGAGAGCAAGTAACCCTGGATGGCGTGGTTTTTCATAGCCTTGCCCCTCCACTAGTCCAAGGCCTGGACAATCAGCCGCACCTGATCCAGAGGATGGAGAGTGGCTATGAAAGCAGTGAGAGGAACAGTAACAGCCCTGTGAGCCTGGACATGTCCCTGAGCGAGGGCTCTCATACGGGCAGCTCCCATAGGTACACACACACACGCATGCAAACAGCTGTTACAGGTCAACTCTCACAGCAGGTACCGGTTACATCTGGTCCAAGGTGCTTCCAGCAATCACACCCTCACATCCTTTGCTTCACAGGGATGCCGGAGTGAAGAAGGCACTCAGCCTGGGCCCATCATGGCGTACTGTGCCCAAGTCCAAAAGCAGCAGCGCTCTACTGCAGAACCTCAACACAGCATCTTGGAGGAGCAGCCACCTGAGTTTGGGTATGAGATCCGTGTGCGCATTTCTGCATGTTTATGCACATGTGTATGCATCTACCTGCCTGTGCATAGAGTATTTACACAGGTGATAGCTGGGGTTTACATGCTGTGTTTATGTAAGGTCTACTGTGAGGGTGTGTCCCTCTGACCTGTGTGTATGGTTTGTGTACACAAGGAGTGACGTGTATACTTGTGACGCACATAGAACCTCTTCGTTCTCTTTGGAGGTGATCCCAGCTCTCTTGCAGCACTTCTATAAGGGAGGCAGCTACTGGCTTAGTGAAGAAGTGTTTTTTGTGTGTGTGCGTGTGCTCCTGCAGCAGGGGAGGCCCGCAGTGAGCTAGACGAGCTGCAGGAGGAAGTGGCCCGCCGAGCTAGGGAACAGGAGTTGCAGAAGAAGCGGGAGAAGGAACAGGAGGCAGCCATGGGTTTCAACCCCAGACCCAGCAAGTTCTTGGACCTGGATGCACTCCAGCACCAGGGTAAGGGCTGGGCTCTGGGACAGGGAAGGGTCCAACAGATCCCTTCTGTAGCTAGCTCTGAGGGCTGGAATAGTTAGAAATGTCAACCAGCTGGATCCAGTGTGTCCTAGTACACATACATGTGTAAGGCATTGGGGTGGTCTTCATAATGTGAATGCCGGGAAAGCAGGTCAGCCTGATTGAGCACTGATCCCTGCTGTTGGAACATTTCAGTTTATGTTTTTCTGCAGTTATTTTCCATGATATATAATGATGTTGCCTACCACAAATGCATACTAGTGTGATAGTGAGTGAAAATAAATGAAGGGACATGTCATCTCCTTGCAGTGCTCCTGCCCCAGCTGGGCAGTTGGTCCACAGCACTGGATTGGACTGGTCTCAGGCTCCTTTTCCTTGTCAGCAGGAAAGGGGGACAACTTTGAGAGGTGTCTAGCAGAGGCTGATTCCCTGCTAGAGCAGTCCCTACAGCTGGAGCAGGCTGAGGACCTGGCTGTGGCACTGGCGCTGTGTAATGAAGCTGCTTGTAAGTAACTAACTAACCTGCACCTGTATGCCAAACTGACCCCAAAATGAGTCCAGCCATTTTTCCATCTGTCCACCCGTCCCCCTTTCTACCTGACTAGAATCAGACTACAGGCACTGTCCTTCTAAAATACATGAGGGACTCTCATCTGTAAATGAGGTGGTTGAGCTTTTGGAGAACTGCATGTGAGCTCCTTGACGATATGTTTGAACGCTGCATCCTGGGGCACAATTCTATTTCTTTGTCTTAATTAGAACCAGAGATCTGTCCTCTATAAGCAGGCATTAAAGCACTTGAATACTTCCTTTCTTGCACTGATTTTGTATGAGTAGGTTTCTTTTTTATTGTAACTAAATGGGTGCTCTCAGCAGTAATGGGGACTGTTTACCAGTTTTGCAGGTCCTCTAACCTCAGTAAAAAGCAGTCCTCAGCTCTGAAATGACATGGGGTCAAGGGTCAGGGCAGAAGGTTGTGCTGATCGCGTTGCCTGTCCCTACTCCGTTAACACATAGTAGATGTGCAGTGGATTGTATACTCCTACCGTTGTGTCTGTTGTGTGCTGTTGCTCTGTCTTTATGTCTATGGGGCAGCAGCTGTAGTGTCCATCCCAAGCTTCCAGACACGGGATTCAGCTTCATACCCTGTGTAGCCATACCTGTCTGTAAATCCCTTTGGGCCCTTGTGCTCCCTCTTCTCTCTGTCCCTGGGAGGTTTACTGCAAGCAATCAGTAGAGCTTGTCAGGTCACATAAGGAGTGATTGTTCACAAACCTTAAAACTGGCAGCTGCAGGAATGTGTTTTGGCTCATTCTTTGTGCCTCAACCCAGGAGCTTCTTGCAGTCAAGCCTGTACTTCATTTCTCCATGTTTCTGTGAATGGACAAGCTTTAGCCCATTTTATGTTTCATTTTAGTGTCATTGCTTTTTTAAGTGCTATTCAGTCATTCTGCTATTTTGTTCTACATACCTCTGTACCAGAATAATAATATAAACAAGGTTTTTAAAAAAGAGTGTAACTGGATACACCTGTATGTATCTGCTTGTCCCACCCTCTCCCCATTGTTCATACCTACAATTTCTGTGTTGTGTTCTTGTTTTTCTTTATTTTTTTTAAGTGGTTTTGCATGCCCCCATAACTCAGCTCGTTTTCTGCATTTTGTTTTTTTCCTCTGCTTTTGTTTCTTTTGCGTTTTAGCCAAACTAAGACTTGCCATGCATGAGGGCAGTGCTAACACTCATAGCAGAACAGTGGCTGATAAGAAGTTGCAAAAGTGCATGAGGAGAGCTCGGGGCCTTCAGCAGCGCATGCAGGAGCATCCGGAACCCACTCAGCCCCGGGGGGGCGTCAGGTACCACTCCGGTCTCCTGTGTGTGTCCTCATACCTGCACAGGGTGATATACACGCTCTCTGTGCTCCAGCATCTGGGCCATTGTCTTTTTGCTGAGGTCCTAAATGCGTCTTCCTCTGTTCTGAGACATATCACTTTAGAGAATTTTCTTCTTTTGTTATTCTTTATGCTATGGCAGCACATGGATGTGTCTGGATCAGTTGTGCCTCATGAGGTGCTACTTTCAGGGCAGCTGTGCAGGCCAGGTGTGGCCCTGGTAGGCTGGCTCCGAGGTGCCAGCCGGTCTTCTAGCATGGGTGTCAGGCGACCGCAACGGGACTAGGGGGTGTTTAACACATCAGAAGGGTTCCTCCCTCGGCTTGTGCCATGTACACGGGCATTTCTGGCTCTTGGAACATTGTGATTGTTAGAAACATCATTCCTCTCTGGCAGCTGGGGCGGTGCAGCGGTGTGAGGGGAAGGGGGAAGGGAGAAAAAGAATTTGTAATGAAGAATTCCCACTTTTCTCTGCTGTAGCTTTTAGCAGAGCTTAACAGGGACCTGTCTGTATAAGCATCTGTGATCTGTTTCTAAACCAAGATGCTCCCAGGGTGACCCATCTTGGGTACACTTAACACAGCATGACTGTAAAATATGCTCGTAATTAGACTGTAAGTAATTTATTGCTGTGGATAAAAATGAAACCAGTACAACTTATTATGGTGATAAATGTTTATGCTTGACATGTCATAAAGTGATGTGAGCTGAAGGCAGAAGCTAAGGGGGCAATTTTCAGTACGATTATGAAGGCTGTAGCGATGGCCATCTTTTCACAGCAAGGAGGCGGGTGGTTCCCAAGACCCAGTAGACTGATGGCAGTTGGTGCTCATCAGCATCCATGTAGCTAGTTTGCTTTCTGCTTTCTCCCCTTCATCACCGAAGATTCATACTTGGCTATGGAGTGCAGGCTGTCTTACTGGAAATAAAGATGCACGAGTCAATTTAGGACAGAGCATTTGTAAAACTGCGAATGTATGAGAAAGCATGTCTGCTAGTGCTGGTATATGGGGCACTTGGCAGAGGATTAGCATAATTGTGATGCAGTGTTGTGCGAATGACGTGAGGACTGTGTGTATATCATGGCTAGCTGATTGTCAGTCCCTAAATAGGACTCTTCTTTGTCCTGTTCCATTCCCCTCTACCCGCCCTACACACAGTGAGCAGCCTGGCCCGGTCCAAACACTGACAGCCACAGGGAACCAGGACCAGGAAGTGGCCCAGGACTGTACCCCTGCCCTGCCTGCTCCTGCCTTTGACAGACCTTTCTCCACTTGTAGAAACACGAACCCTGGTCCACCAGGACTCCTTTCTGTGCAGCTCACCCACTCAGCAGGGAAAAGTGGTGACTGGCTGCCCCCACCCCCCAGCCCAGAGTCATGCAAGACTGGCGGAGAGCAGTATGACAGCTGGAACAATATGGATCTGCCAGCAAAGCCGCTTCATAAGATGAGCACCACCTCAACCCCCACCCTGGCACTGGACAGCATGAGGCAGCAGGACAGCAATGCAGAGAGCTTTCCTCCACCGCCACAGCTGCCTCCTGACCTGAGCTGCCTTGGGTCAGCAGACCACAGCTCTCCGCCTAAAGTTGGGGGCAGGAGAAGTACGTCTGCATCACAAACTGCTCCACTTGCAGACCCCAACACCCTCACCACCAGGGTATTACCCCCTCCGCCTCCTGCCCACAGCTGGTCCTCCCAGAGCCTGGACAGCAAGAAGGTCATTGACACACCTTTCTACAGCCCTCCTGGTCCTTATTGTCGTGATGCCCTCAACAAAGTGATGAGACCACCGTCTCCTACGAGTGAATCCAGGCCAACATTACCCATGCCAGTGGAGCGCTGGGCTGAGAATGTCACACGGTACTACACTTCCCAGCCTGCCAGTAATGTGAACATCGAGCCTTCCAACCAGGAGCTCTCAGAGCTGGACTCCCTTTACCAGGCCAGCCTGCAGGCTCCCAGCATTCCCCGGACCCTGCAGAACAGCACCCTGTCAGCCTCAGGGAAACCAGGTAATGTCCTGATTTACCTTAGCTCACCCTGCCAGTGCTCACTGTGCTGTGCTGGTGCTAAGACAGGGGATAGTCCTTACCTGATCTTTATGCCTACAGTGGTAGGCACAGCTCGGAAGCTGCTTTCTGGAACGGCGATGCCGGGCCGCTCAAAGACCCCAACGGCTGAGATAGAGAGGACTGCGTACTGGACGCCAGGCCGTGCCAGCCCCTTTGCATATCATCACAAAGTGAGTAGAGAACAGGTGGGAGAGTGTCCTCCCGAACAGGGCAAAGGCATCACCGAATAGGCCTCCTGTATGTTGACACGCCTGTTAGTAGAGGGTGGACGTTAGGACCCAAGGAATTTTATATATAAGCAGCAAATGAGATCACATGATGTCAGTATTTTCACAGCGTGCAGAGGATTACAGGAGGGGTCCATAGTTATTGGAGTGTAAGTCCCTGCCTTGGTAATACTGCTGCTGGGCCATTTCTCAAGTATGTCTTCCACACATCTCCAGGTTCTGCCCACCATGGCTGACCATGGGTTGCCACAAGCTGGAGATGATGAGGCCTACAGCGCGGAGAACCTGCGGCGCATTGCTAGGAGCCTTAGTGGCACTGTCATTGGGGGGCGCCCTGAGCATCTTGCTATGTCCCGCAGCTTTGTGAGTGTCATACACATAGACAAACACACTGTTAGAAGCAGACAACAACACACGCAGAGATGCACACACAAATCCTGGGCAGTGAGCCATGCTGACAGACTCCACTGCAGCATGTACAATGAAGGACTGTCTCAACATGACTCACAAGTCTGGTAGTCATGGTTGTTTTCGGTGAATGACCATAACTTGATGTATACATGGGCTTGTGGTGCTCTGCTGCTCATGCATTCATGGCAACATCAGCAGAGCAGCCATCAGCTTCATTGTGTTCCCATGAGTCACACTTCCACCTGGTGTGTACATGATGCAAATTTGTCAAGGCATTTCAGAGGAAGCTTTACTTTCCTTTCCCTGTTTGAAGAAAGGCTGCATGCTAAAACTCCCTGTGCAGACATTTAACACGTGGGTTCGTGATCACGTCCTGGCTGAGGACCAATGGACAGACCTTCCCAGAATGCTCCTCTACCCAGTAGAATGGCAGTTTGTTGCTATTTTAACGTCAACTGCAGTGTGACTGTAACAGCCAAATCTTGGTTATACATTAATCAACGTGTTAAATTCCTGGAATCGGAGTTGTTTTAAGTCCTCAAAGTGTCATCCTTAATATGGAGTTTTTGGCCACACATCCTGCTTCTCTTTTGAGTTGGACTGCTGTTTATTTATCTAATTGCAGTGTTGTGGTCCAGAAAAGGAGTTTAGGAGTTTTGACTTTGCATCAAGTTGAATGGCAACCCCCCCCCCATCATTTGCTTAAGTCTTTTCTTATTTGTTCACAAGAGAGCACTGTTTTGCCAGGGAGGATACCAGCTCTCTCTGTGAGCCTGATCTAACTCCGTGTCTCTCCCTTTCTCTCACCCTTACCCCTCCTATCCGTGGCTCACTTTGCGTGGGTTTTTTGTGTCTCCATCCACCTCCTGCCAAAAAGGAGCCCTTGGTTGCCAGGACACCTAAGCATGTGGACCCCTGTGCCACACGTCATGCTAGAACATCCCCACACCTCACTTCCTCCCACAATCCTGCTGTTCCCCCTTCTGACCCCCAGCACCAAAACCGACCCCATCACTTCGCTCCACCCTTGTACCCTTGCCAGCAGCCACACCAGCCTGCTGTGTCTGGGCCCTCTCGGGGACTCTCAGGTAACCTGCTCGCCATTGGCCGTCACCCACGGAGGCATGCGCTCTGTGTGAGGTGGAATTATGTTCGTAGTGGGGACATTGTTTACTCACACGTTATCTTTACTGTTTTATTACAGTGTATGGTTGCCTAGTTGTAATTTTATAATGTTCAGTATCATTTCAGTGCTGTGGTTAGATGTTTAAGGTGATACAAGATGTGTTCTTTTGGGGCTTTGGATTTTTTCCATGCTGCTTTCTGAACACGTTTCCCTTTGACTTGCAGGAGGTCACCAGAAGGTCAGTAAGTTTTTGGCTGTGCTTGACCGGAGTGAAGCTCTCCCCCGCCAAAACTGCAACAGTGTTGCCTTGAATTATGGCACTTTGCCTCGGGCACCTTGGCGGGCAGCGCCGGGCACCACTGTCCATCAGGCCAGGGATGGTGCTGTAGCAGCAGGTCCTGAGACGCCCACAAACAGGCATTGGCCCAGCATGCACCAAAGCTACGCCACTGCTGGCAGGACCTCCTCAGGTGGAGAGTGCCGTCAGCCAGCCAGAACTGTGCCAGCTCGCCCTTACAGCACCCTCCAGCACCCAGCTTGCCCTCGCTCGACCCTCGCCACCCCACCACTGGAGGTCCATGCCAAGCCCCGCCGCCTTGATGTGCCCCCTGAGGCAAACTGGAAGAGCAGCAGCCATAGGAAAGTCCCGCCAGTGTCCAGACCCATCAGAGAGGCCCAGAACTCCTTGGGGCCCTACCCTGGTTCAAATACCCACCCCTGTGTCCTGTGTCAGCAGGCGCCTGCACAGCCCAGCCGTGACTACTGCCCACCATGTGGGGCCTACGTGGCACACTTTCACCCTTCCAGCTGAAAGCTGCAGGTTGGCCCCATTATGGAACTTTGCTGCCCCCTAGCTGCTTGTAGAGTGTGTGTGTGTGTGTGTGTGTGTGTGTGTGTGTGTGTGTTGTGAGACAGCAAAGGGCTTAAAAGATGCCTGTAGGGTCACCTGCACACTGTACATGGATGAAGCTGCAACCAACCCACCTGTCAGCCTGCATATTTACAGGACATTTTCTTTAATCTCACTTTTAAAATATATATATATATATATATATATTTGAGTTCTTTTTTTAAATGGCAAGCAGTGCACAACTCTGTACACGACAGAATGAAGTTTGAGCTTTGAGACCACCAATGTGCATGCTGGATTGAAGTGAGACAGGAGAATAATAGTGTTCTTCTCATTAGTCTGGCTGCTTATGGAAGAGAGGGTCTCCAGAAGAACATTGTCCTCTGCATTTTCCCTCTGTTTGCAGTAGTTCCCTGTTACAGTCCTGGAGCCTCTTGCAGTGGATAAATTTCCTTTGAACGAGAAAGCCGGTGCCTCACTCTCGGAGATTGCCTTGCTTGGCTAGTTGGCTGCAGCACAGGGCACTGCCACTTTATTGGAAAGCAGCTCTAATGTGGATCTTAAAAGAGCCTGTGTGTTTAATTTGCGGCATGGGGAATCAGTTACTGTGAGTTAAATTTGAGTTCTGAGCACTCTTAGTAGAGCCTCATTTGTCCAGGGACACAGAGACACGCACGTACACACGCGTGTAGATAGACTCGGCTGACCTGGACACTGTGTAAAGCACCTACTGTAAACTCCTGTTTCTGACTTAAATCCAGAAATATAGAAATTCATTTGCTCCTTAAAATTAACCAGTATATGTATTATTACATTTTAAACACCCTGAGGCAACTTCTTGAACAGGGCACTCTTAAACTAAATTCCAATTTTTTTTTTTTTTTTTTAAGTTTATGAAATGTGTGTCAGAACTGACACTGGATTGAGTTGTCACAGTAACACAGATGATAAACAGAAGCCTATTAACTGTCCAGTCAGGAAGTGGGTGAAGACAGATCACAACCGTCTGCAAACATAGAATCCCTTGACCTGTAATGAACTACATTTATATGAGGAAACCGGCTAAAATATGAAGAGGGATAAAGTAATGCAGCAAGACACTACTGAAAATGCAAAGCTGGTGTCCAGCCACATCCACAGCAGTTGTAGTAAAGGGGAAAATCTTCTGCACTGTCTGGATAAACATTGGCCTACCAGCAGCATACCATGTTGTAGCCCATTTTAATATAAAAAAGCAGTATAATGTGAGAGTGTAATGTGGCTTGTTGAGCAGCTCAGCTGAAGGCATGAAAACATACATGGACCTTAAGCACTGGTATCTGTGATTTTACTTGTCTGCCCTGTGATGAGAGCCATACCTGCTGAACCGACACCTACAGTATATATTTTCATAGTAATCTTGCTTAATTTAGATTTGACAGATGAAATCTAATATTCAGTAGGCTACTTTGGACAGTTGGTAGTAACAAAAGCAGTATATCAGTATGTAGATGAAGAGTCTAAAACTTCTATTTTTTCAGCATTACCGCTTTTGGTAATGGATAACTGTTCTTTAACTAGAGTCAGCAAAAACTGACATTTGCAAATGCCATAAAGCAGGTGAAATGTACAGCCTTATGTTTTACTACTTGTATGACAAATTCAGAACCTGTGCTTGTCACTAGTTTTAGATTAATTTTAACAGCTTGCCTTTAGAAAAAAACTATGAAATATTTGCCCCTGCAATAGTTGACTGAACTGCTCTTTTTTTAACTTATTACTCTTTTATGTTCAGTGTGCAAGAGTAAACTGTAGAGCTGTTGTGAACCCCACTTGGAGTGAGTGTTGCTTGTCTACTGGTGGCCAATAGCTCCTGCACAGCAGAACAGACTGGGCTGAACGGTCCAAGTCCTGACTTTACCAAAGATGACCAACTTGCTCACAGTGGACTCGCGTTGTGTTCTGTGATGTCGATGGCAGGAGAGACTGAATTCCCAGCAACATCGCCCTCTAGTGGATCATCAGCAGAAATTAATTTACAGATTTTTATTTATTTTTTTTAGAAGTCATTTTCTTTCACTTGATAGGTTTATAGCAAATTGATAACTGTTAATTAACACGCGTACAGATATTAATAGCCTTTAAAGGAAAAATGTGAAGAGAGATTTCTTGACAAGGTATTAACATGGATTTCCAGTTTGACCTTATTTGTAAATGCTGTGTGGGAAGATGTAACTTGTATTTTTACAATAAAGTTGTTATAAATATGCTCCAATGAGAGCAAGTCACAGTAAAGTGTGTGGCCCTCAAGTTCTTATGTTTACTTCTGCCTTTTCAATGGGGTATTTTCCCTCAGTTATTGGCTTCCTCATTAAGGTCAGTAAATGAGGTGTGCTGTTTGCAAGAATTTTTGGAAACAAAAAAAAAAAGAACTCAGTTTTACGCATTTGGCTTACATTGCTCATTGGGAACGTGTCTTGTGGTGCTAAAAACATCAGTTACAGTACTGTGAGAAAGAATTTCCCCTTCCTGATTTCCCCAATTTGTCCCACTGAATGTTTTCAGAAGTTTAATATTAGAAGGAACATGAGTAAACGCAATTTTTAAAATTACTTCATTTGTTTACGGAACAAAGTTATTAAACACGTGTAAGAGATTCATGGGAAAGTAGTAAGGCAGAAACTTCTGCTTTTCAAGAGTAATGTTACATTTAAAGATCTGAAGCCATTCAGTGAGACAAATATGCAATAATAGTGGGACTCAGGAAAGGGGCACAAACAAATTACATAACCACATTGAGATGTGAGAAACTGCATTTTTCTATGGTTTTAAGATGTAACTGTTTCAGACATGTTGCTTCTGCAGAAGGAATGGAGAAGCCTACAAGGATGGATGAGGTCCCCCGTAATTTGCCAACTCGTGTTCCTACAAAGGCATTGCAGCACTGCAGATTCTGTACAGTTAATTATCTCTGGAAACAAACTTTGCTGTTTAAACATTTTGTCCTCTTCTCCTCCTCCTGTATTTGGCAGAAGTTCTCACCCAGAGCAGGGATTATAAAGCAGAAGATGTTTTGCAAAAGCACATAAACAAGGAGACAATAAGCGAGCACACAAACTGTCACAGACAACAAGCAAACATAAATTCTGGGTCTATTTTTTAGCTAATGCGACCGAGAGGCATGGAAGAAGAGTAATTCCCTTAATGAGAACATTTAATCAATGCAAATTAGCACGAACAGCACCAATTATTGCACCGTGCAGCAGAAAAAGCAAAGATGAACAAGTGAGTGAATTAATTTAAAACTTAGGAAAAAGCTGAAAACGTGCACGACTCCTATGTCAGTACGCACTCCTTGGTGTACACACGGAGGCTGAGGCCTGTCCACCTGCATTCTTTAAAGCTCCGGTCCCACTCCTTTCCTCCACTGTAGGATGACACTGCAAAGAACAAGGTGGTGGATCCAGGAACCAACTGTTGAAAGGTTTTGGGTTCAGCAGACAGCAGCGGCAGGAGGGAGGCTCCACGTGCCGATCATGTGGGGTTCGCACAACTGCAGGTTAGCGACTCCCTGTGCAGATGGACACATGTTCTCCTTTCCTCAAAGGATCCAAAGCTTGACATTTAGTGTTTGTCCAGCTGTGATTGTTCACACTTGATGCATCATCTTAAAAATCATTCATGGTTAATTTTGTTCTCTTAGTAACCCTTATCTAACTAGCCGGACCATTTTGTCTATTAATACACCATATTAACCATGAAATAAACAGCACTGTGTAGAGTAAAAATGCCTGATGCCTAATATTATGAAAGGAGGTCAGTGTTTTTGTCCTGATAATTCAAACTGCATCTTCTGAAATGTATTCACTGCTAGAGGAACCAAGTTTGCAGGCCCGCTGTGGTGAATGTGCTGCGTGGGTCTACTGAATCTTTGCTCCACATGAGAAAGGCTCTGTGACCCCGTGCTCCTTCTCTCCTCCTCAGCTTCAACTTATATCGGCAAGTTATGAAACCAAGCATCAAGGTCCATGCTTTTTTTTTTTTCATTTTTCGGGAAATTGAACAACAAACACCCCCCTGGGGGGAGGATCTCAATTCCTAGGGACAACAGGTTGGAATCAATCAATCTCTATTTCATGGGGTTCAGTCTCTTTCCAGGAAATTACAGTGGTTTTCGCGTAATTCACCTGGAAAGCCTTTGACTTCTTTGACTACATGTGATATTAGTATGACCTGCTTAGTATGGCTCCCTCATCTACAGAATACTTACTGAAGCTCAATAAGCTGTGGAAAAATACCGTAAAATGCCCTCACCACAACTTGAGACACGTGAATTTTACAAATGCTGTTTGTAAGTTATCCCATTGGTAACCAACTATATAAAACTCACATCAGCTGCACCCCAAACTACTTCAGTGCTTTTCCACTGAAAATTCAGGTTAAGCCAAGTACAGCTATATGCTGGTCTCATGGCTTCTGAGATGTTTCTCAGAAGAAACTTAAATTGACATAACATTTTCATATAAGGCAACGTGTGATCTTGCAGCCCTTTGGGGCAGGATTTTTAATTTCTTATCTAGTAGGATGTGTGTGCAGCACAACCAAGTTCCCTACTTTGTGTTCCTCGGTTCTGTCACCTTGAATTGTCCTTCCCCTTCTCAGTGTCAATGTAACCACCCCCGTGTCCCAAAGAGGCTCTCTGCCTCTCCCAGTTTGTCCATCCGGACTGAATGCAACAACACGGAATTCATCAGAAGTGAAGTCAGTAGCTCAGCAGGCTGTGACCAGGGAAACAAGTGATTCTAGACAGACTCACTACAGCAGAACAAATTAAACAAAGCAAATGATGTCTAACATTCCGCTGCACTGACTGGTGTACAACAGTGCTGTAACCTGGTTGTTCAGAGGACAGAGAGCCCAAAAACCTCTGTATACACACTTTGAACTCCCCATTTGTTAAGGTGAAGGATAGAAAGCATTAATGGTTTGTTGTAATATATCCATTATGTTTTTAAAGTCAAACATAAACTGTATGGTAACTGATCACAGCAATCAAATCCAGCAAGGTTCAGGTAAAATGTCACTCTTGTAGACATGTTGCTAGGAGGGATATAAACTGAAGAGCATAACTGTGTGTCTGTAGAGTGCAGAGGCCCAGTGAAGGTGGGTGGGACAGGGGCCGTTGCCCGAATGAGACGCATCCTAAAAGAAGGGGCTTTGTGGAGAAAGGGGTGGGGTGAGGGGGCTGTAAGAAAGTTGAGCCAAATGATATTTTTATTCCCTGCTTCCAGCATGAGTTAATATGAGACCCTGACTCTCCCAGCAGCTAATTTTCACTTCTCTGTCATATTTTAAATAAAATTAGCTGCCCAGAGGAGGCAACGCTAAAGATGGCACACTGCACAGCAGGAGCACCGCTGGTGGCTGCAGGGGCCTGAGATGCCCCTGTGTACATCCCAAACCTGTGTAGTGAAGGGTGATTAAAAAGAGTGCTGCTGCATTTCACCCAGTGATACACACTGTGCAGTAGTGTGTGTGTGTGTGTGTGTGTGTGTGTGTATTAGACATACTGTAGCATGAATCTGATTGCCTCCAACAGTTCCACCATTCAAAGCTGCCTGTCTCCTCACTGCATCTTCCGCCAGACAGTTTGCATAGTTTAGGAGCTAAATGTAACTTGAGACTTTTCAGTCTACCTATGTGCCTCTTAGTATTACAGGAACATATGGGCAAGTGTTGGGGACTTTGTCACCCAGGGCTACCATGAAATTTATTCCATGACTCAGTGGTCTGGATTTTGATACCATGTTTCACACACAATTCAATTTATTTTTATGGAGTACTTCTTCTCACACAGTGACCCGGGGTCCTGAAAAACAGAGTAAAACAGAATTCATGAAGTATTCATACATTTAAAGTATGGCTCCTTCATAATTGTTTTTGTTTTTTTACATTACAACCTAGTAGTGAATAATTATCTTCCTCTTTCAATCTCTTTGCTACTGGATGCAGTAAAATGAAATGCTGCTGAACGTTTATTTAACTTACTTACCCAAAAAATGAAGGCTGAAATTACAAATAACCTGTAAATACAATATAAACTTTGAGAGAGTGCAGGTGAGCACATCTGTTCTGTTATTAAAAGCACTAAAGTTTTGACATGTAATGTATTTAGGAATCTGAAATAATAAAAATTGTGAATAACTTGTAGAGGAAGTTTACATCTAGTAAAAGAATTTTTTTTTTTAATTACAATTTGAAATACCACTGAAAGTGATTTTTAGTCATCCAGAAATTGTTTAGAGAGCATTTATATTAAGCAGCACGTATATCTGAAAATAAACTTTTGGTAACATTTCGGTTGCCAGTTAATGGTCAGTTTTGTGTTTTACCATGTTTGTTGTGCACACTTGAAATTTTATATCTGAGTTAATAATTTTGTTTTTTCTTCATTGATGTCTTTTTACTGGACACGAGTATACCACACACTCAAAAACTAGAATAAAATGTCCAGAAGGGGGTGCAATATGCAGGTCCACATTTTCAAAAGTAAAATAGACAAAGACGTGTTACAGAAGTAAGTGAGCTGTGGCTTTACAAGGTTTCACTGCCGCAGATAATATCTGGGAGCAGTAAAGCCATCATCAGTAGTTTTGTCACAGGGTATGGCTTCAACACAGTGTAGCTAAAGTAGAGAAATCATTTTTATGCTCCAATAAAAACTTCAGTTTTTTTTTGGAATGAAAGATTGTGTTTAATATGTTAAGCGCATTTCAAAATGATAAAAACCATAAATCAAGTGTATTTTTACAGCTATCTTGTTGCCTTCTGTGCTAAAGTACTGAAGTGCTCCTCTCGTTGAGGATATGGAAGTAAAACTACTCTCCTTGTTTAAGAACCTATTTGACTGATCCCCCTAAACAGCTTTGAAACCCCTTTTGTTGAGAGTGAACATACTGTGGGATGTCTGCTTTGGAGAATTTGGATGAATCACAGGTATTAATAGCAGCCCTGGAGTGAAATCATGAGCTGTACCATGAACTTGAACTGGATGATGTGGAATATAAAGACTGTTGAACATGCAGAAAATTGTGAGCTTACATGAGGAAATATTCTGCAGAACGAATTGTGTTCTTGGGTAGAATTACAGGCCAAATTGCCTCCTATTAATGTAGATTTCACCCCCTGAATCTTCAACTTTTGTTCATAATTAAGACCTGATAGGTTAAATAAATAAATGCTGCGCAGAAAAAGGCTGAGTAACTAAAAGAAATCTTATGCACTCTTGGTCCATTTTGGGCATGAATTTAGAGAAATATGTCCTCTCAATTAGACATGGATATACAATGTATATATAAAGGATCCCCCCCCATTTTTCTAAATTATTTAAAAATACAGAAAATAATCAAATGCACCACCTTCCGTATAAGCCAGATGATTGAAGTGCAAGTGCTACTGTCTCCTGCACAGTTTGTTTAGAGCTACTGTAGGTCTCTTGATGGTCTCTCTTACTATGACTCTTCATGCTTGGACAGTGGGTTTTGGATGGCCAAAAACTGTTCTGTTTTTCTCTTCTTTTATTCACGATGGACTATGCTGTGCTTCAAGGTTCATTCAGTGCCTGGAAACCTTTTTTATATTCTTGCTGTGACTGCTGTAGTTCAAGAAGGTTGCCTTGAATGTGCTTGGAATGTTCCCTGGCCTTGGAAGTATAGTGCCTCCTTGGGAAATGCACAGAGTGGGGAAGATCCTAGACACAGGTATGTTTGTCCTGAAATCACGAGAAACTCCTCACCTGCATACAGGTAGGCAGCAACCAAGTAATCATGAGAGCCAATTTAGGTGCATCAACGCAAGGGGGTCAATACTTATGCATTCAGTTATCTTCTTTTTGTGACATTTTTAATGCATTTACAAAGATACCTGGATTTCTTTTCACTTTGGCATTACAGAGTGTTAAGTGTTGATGAGTGACAAAAATTGTCAGTTAATTACATGGTAGTCCCATTCTGTAACATAAAAATTTGGAGGAGCCCAAGGGCATGAATACTTCTTTAAAGCTCTGTAAATACTTGGAATTCTCATCTCTCTATGCTGCACGCTGACTGGTCTTTGGTCTTTCTGGTCTTATTATTTTGGCTTTATAAAACACTTGTTGATTGTATTCTCAGAATGAAATTATCTTAAGCTAAATACATCGGCTGTGCACCTACTCATTATTTACTGTATGTTAAAACATATTTATCTTCAAGGAACATCTGAAAAAGTGCAAAATTAATATGTTGTTTAATTTTATGGCTTAAAATGAGGATACCCTTACATCATTTACAGTGCATATGCACAGTGAGTGTTTTTGTTTGATTCAACAAGATTTAAGCCCCTCCATTTATGCAGTCGGGCGCTCAGTGGAGCTGCAATAAATAGCACCCTTGGGAAACACAGAGGACCAGTCCTGAGAACCACTGGCTTACTATACTGGAAACAGTGTAACTTGGAATGGGTTTGAATGTATTTAAGGTGTTAAGTATTTAAAAATATGCCTTTCCATTTCAAGCTTTCGAGACAAATTGCTCAATATCCTGTAATTTCAGGAAAATGTGCCTGTCATATTTCTTGATATTTCAAGTATCTGGCTGACATCTCAGCACCTATGGGGACACATTCGTGTAGCCAGGGCCCCCCCTGCCACAGGTGTCTGGTGCGGCACAGTGGGTATTTAAACCTTCAGACCTGCTGCAGGCTTTATGGCATTTTAAGATGCACCCCTGGGGAAGTGTTAAAATTTGAAATTCAGCCCACTGTACCTTAGTGATGGTCCCACAGACAGAATACTGAGAGTAGAAACAGTAAGAATAAGGATTTTGGGGGAAGTTTCTATCTGTCAGTGTTCCAGCTCTCAGATGAAATAGGACTTCAGTGACCTGCTGCTGTTGCTCCTCTGTGTCCCCCAGTGTCAGGGTGTGGCTCTAATGATGAATCCTTTGCAGAAGTGAAAAGGACATAGTCTTCTAGCTACATTATTTATTTACAGCAATTTGTTATTTACTAAATAGCTTTTGAGCAATCACTGTATTCGAGGAACACCTGTATTGAGAATAAGATTTTTTGTTCATGCGTTTCATTGTATGTTTATCTTTGTGTGAAGTATGTCAATCAGACATTTTTGGAACAGATAAAATCATTTTGAGTTTCAGGATAAATTTAACTGCTGTTCCATTGCTGCAGCATGTGACAGATTGATAAAATTATCCAAAAAAGTTTTACACTAGGGAAGTATTTCTATTTTGTGCACAATCCTTACTGGTACACTGTGAAAAAATTAATTTGCAGCGAAACCCTGGGACATCTTTTAAATTTTTTCAAGCTAAACCCTCCACATTAATCAACAGATTTTGTAACACATATCAGTAAATCATATAATCAATGTAGTTTGAACAATTTAATGATATAATTTAATGACTGAGAGACATTCATTTTACATATGCAGTAAACTGCTACCCAGGGGTTGTTATTTTGTTTGTACTATTGGCTCCTGTGATGGATTTCAATTAATCCAGCTCTCAAACATGAGCCCTTGGCCCATGGCTAGACTTTAATGCAGAGAAAATATAATGATAAAGTGTAAAATATATACTGGTCACTACAGTAAATCACTGGAGCAGTGAAGGATGGAGAACAAGTGACAGTGAGGGCTACAATTGTGAGAGATGGACATTCAGTGTCAGAAGGAGAACCGGAGGGATGAAGAAACATTCAATGTGACAGGAAAGCCTACGTCGAGGAGCACCTGGGAGTCAGTGACACGGGAGGCCTGGGCCAGCGAGGGATGGAGGGTCGGTGTGGCAATGAGAACTGGGCCAACAGGTAAGATGGGGCCAGCAATGGGTGGATGGATAGACTAAGAGGCCTGGTGACTCAGTGCATCAGAGATGATCTGGAAGGAAACACTGGAATTACCTTTTAATAAAGGTAGCATTAAACTGCACTGGTTCCACTGGTGCATTAGAACAGCCTATCTGTCATGGAGCTCTTATATTCCTCATTCTCTTACTACCACGGCTCCTTCTCCCTCTCAAGTGCTCTACAGTGCAGTACTTGTGTCTGTCTTGTCTCCTGCCTCTAGCCAAGGCAATGGAAGATGCCTTCGTCCACCAAAGCCCCCTGTCTTTACTGAAGGTGAAAGGATTTGTGGAATGTAAGAAACAATATTGAGAACACATCTGTGTGTATTTATTACTTAATGGGCCCAGAGTTCATTCTGAGGTGGGAGAGGTGAGGGTCTGTGGAAGACCTTTTGCAGTTCTACTGCAACTCATGCAAACCAGAATCTCCTTTTGTTGCCAGGGAAATTCTGTCTCTATAAGGTCATTTGGACCAGCTGTACACACCGGCATCATGTCTTGTTCATCACAGATATTTACTTGTTCTCCTTTTGCTGTCACAATTTCATTCACCGTTGTTTCTCTGTTACAGTAGTAAGTAATATTTCTGCAAAGTCAGGGAATCACCAGTGACATCTTAAACTCCAGTGCATTGCATTCACATTAATTTTAAACATTTTTCTTTTTTTGGCTTTAGTATTTGCACCTCTCATATAATTATAAGAAAGGTATAAATTTTAACAGGCTCTAGGAAAGAGGGCTGGAGCCATAGCTTATTATGGGATTCATGTCAATTGCCACATCCCCACATCCCTATTCCCCCACCATTCCATTCCATCATACAACAGAAGGGACACTATAGATATCCACAAACACAGCTGTGTGGTTCACAGCTGTTGAGCCACATTTAATAGCAGCTCCTATGGGGTCAGAATTCAAGTCCACACACATCATTGAAATAAGTCAATTACAAACGCTGAAACCTTGATCAGATTTTCTCCGAAATACAGCCCAACTTCCAGACTCAGCATATTCATTTCATATTGGATTGGACAAATTCTGAGTACATTTGAATTCAGCTCCACTGCACTGTGAAACTGCACTGCATGGAGCAAATGCAGAGCTAGGAATGGATATGCACTCATGCCAGTGTTCCTTCCTGTGTGTGTACAGTAAAACTGTTGAGATCAACTTGGACAGCACCAAAGAATTGACTTACCAAGGGATTTGGAAGCATAGTCACAATGTAAACCTCCACTGATTGGCCATTGTAAAGGTGCTGCTCCATACACACCTCTCCCAGAAACACAGCGACATGATGTCTAGAGACCTGACCCCTGCAGCTCCCTGAAGATGGAGCAAGGCAGGCTCCTTGCGATGGGACTCATACAGCAGTGTCCATCCTTCTGTTGCTTCCAGCATGGCAGCTACCTAATCTACACTAGATCCTTTAAGGAAGAGCTGAAATTCAGAGGCCTGAGCTTTTATAAAGGACTCATCTATTGCTCACTCTTGAAACAAATCTTCTGTGAAATGGTACCTTACCCATAACACTGACTGGCACTTGAGCAAACAGTGTCAGAGAGCAGATTCTGATAAAAGAAAAAAATCCATCTGCCCTCATATTCCATCTTTTTGCTTTTTTCTACAAATACAGAATCTCAGTGTCTAGTCTTAGTGCATCACAAGATATATATTAATTTGCAAGAGAAAAGGTGGACTTCTGTCAGCTCAGTGGGGGACTCAATGGCTTCAGCTATGTGTCAGATGACTTACGAACTTGTCAAATATTTTTGTTTGTGGTGATCTGCCAGAAACCCTTATTATACTTGGTAGTGGGGGGCAGGCATGACATTTGCAATGTTTTAATAAACCTAAATTTATAAATACACCCAGTTAACCACTTGTCAGACAAAAACACTTTGAAAAGTTGTAACTGCATGCCAGTCTATTGTATGGAAGTCCCCCCTGCATTAGAAGGATGCTTATGGCATTTACATGTGTAAATGTGCATGTTGAAGTGAACAGACAAGAGGGGCTTGATGCAGCTTTACTGTTCCTTGTAACTGCATCAGGTCTGTATTATTTCAGAGCCAAGAGACAGACACAGCGAGATTATGCAGGTTAGAGAAATTCTGCTGCCACAGGACATCTGCTATTCCAGCTCAGCGCTGCAAGCATTTAGATTTCATTTTTCCCTTTTGCGTGACCTTTTTGGCTTCTTTATTCTGCAGTCGTACAGTACAATTCATTTACTAGAATATCACAAATCATGCTGGTATGTAGTCTGACACCAGCACTAATAAAAAAAAGATTAAATAATTCAAAGTCATATTTAACTGTGTCACGCAATGCGTTCTTTTCTTTGTCATGGACACTTTCTTATCTATGGTGAAAGTGGACAAAAGTAGACAATGTTCTTTTGTGCACTCAAGGTAGGAATTATGCACTTTTATGGAAAAAGTTCTGTGAAATAAAGGTTTTATAAATATATTAAATGCTTGATACTCCCTTGTTAGACCAGCAAATGAATCTGACTGCACTTTACAAATACCGTCAGTAAAGAGTGACTATTAGAGAAACATGGTTATATTTGGTTCTCATGCAACTGGCATGTTTTGCTTTAAAAAAATCAGACAACATTGGACATTATCCAGTCATTATATAGAACTTAATCTTGTTTTTTCTTCACTTTTTACTGAATGAATAGTCTTGTGAAACATATGGTACTGTTTTCATGATTTAATTGAAAACGGACTTAAAAATAATTAAAACTTTAACTGAACAAATGTAATACAACCCTATTTCTGCTTATGTTTGACAGAGAAGAACCTTATACTAATATACAAAACATTCCAGGAGATATTGCAGCATGGATTAGATAATTAAACCATATATCCATTTATATAGGAGTACTCTCACCACATTAGAGCAAGTTCATCATATCATATCATATCGTATCGTATCGTATCGTATCATATCGTATCGTATCTGAGAAAGCACTAAATTAGAACCTAATATGCGGATGATATTTCAATGTCATGAGTTCAAAATCCAAATAACCAAAATATTTCATTGTTTTCCACTGCTGTTTCTCTGTACATCGCCTTCATTTCTATAATGCTTTAGGGTAACATTTTGGGGTTTTGAAATTCTTATTTGCAGTAATCTCCCAAGTAATTTCCTAAGGAGTTTAGGTATCACCAGCTAGTCTTCTGATAGCTGGCAGAGCCAGTCACAGTGGTGGTTCTCAGTGGGACACCAGTTCAGTATCTGAGCATGACTGACAGTGCCATTTTGTACTGTGAGAGACACTTGTATTAGACGTTTTATCTAACTCACTGGTATTTGAGGCAAGCACCATATGAGATGAAGATGGATAACATTGCCTGGGTATTAAACCAAAGTCTTTTTCGGGCTCAGCTCCTGCTTCACTACCCACGATCAGTATGGCACCCACTAAATTGCTGATGCTGCACCAGTCACCCTTCTAATACCCATAAACAAGACCACAAGACAACTGAACTCCACCACTAGGGGCAGTCGTTCGCTCTTCACATGGAAAGACCAACCTGCTTGTTTCTGGACGAGCACCGTGATCTCAGACTTGGAGGTACTGATTGTCATACCAGCCAATTCACAGTTTCTAGCAAACCACTTGAGTGTATGTATAATGCCTCTGCTGAATGGAGACACAAAGGCATCGTCTGCACAGCAGAGACAAGGCCCCACACAAAATACCTCTGAAGTTCACTGAGACACAAACCCCATCATCAGTTGAGAAAATTATGAATTCATTTATATTACATTTTAATTCTTTTTGAACCCACAACAGAGCTGTGAATACAAGTTGCTGAGTAACAGGACTGAATTCATATTGGAATTGAAATGCACTTATGGTATTTTACCTTGACTGGCACAGAAACAATACCCAGTCAAGAATGAATCATCCCCAAAGGCACATAAACTGCCACTTGTCCTTCTACTCTGTGAGCTGTGAAGGAGCTTCACTGCCATCAAATATCAAATATGGCTTCTGTGTTCACTGCAAGCTCCCGTCCTGAACTTCTCAAGTACAGACTGAATTCTTCTATGATCCCCAAGCAAGAAAATATTGCTGCTCTTTGTACAAACTCTACTGATGCTGCTGCCATGAAAAGAGCCTCAGGAAGATGGATTAAAATGACACTGCACTATTGATATATTTGAATGGGAAAATTTTCATTTAATCCATTTTAGCATTGTACATTGATTGCTAATTTGCACAAAAGCTTTTGTAATTAAAAACTTAATTTTTGGGTAAAGTCTTGATTTCGATTTTTTTGTGTTAACCAGGACCATTTCAATGGCTGTGAAACTATATCTCATGCACAGATCTGAGGAAATGGGACCAGCGCTCACCTCAAGCAGAAATCACTGCATACTCATTTGTGTTCCGTAGAAGTTAAAAGCCCTGTTTTCCAGGCACCTCTTTCACTACAGGCCTCCACATTCCAGGAGCCCAGTGGCCCATAGCAGAGCTAGGCTGTTTCCTGTGGCGACACAGGAGAGGTAAAGCACATGACAAGTACTTTGAAGTACTTAGTGGTCAAGAAGAGTGTCTCTGGAGAGTGTCTCTAGGCCCATTGTCTTATTGCATCAGTGTGGTATCCTTCTGTCCATGTTGATGACCCTGACCGAAGATCTGTATTTTCTTACTTTTAGCATAAGATTATGAATCACCTTGTTTTCCATCAATGCTAACCTTTCGGTGCTAAATAGTCACGCTGACAGATATACTGAGGATAAAATAGAACCACAACCAAATATTCTCCCAGTTGGGATGGTCCCATAACATTGAGAACCATAGTCAGCTGTATGTCTACATTCACTTGGGAAGAGTTCATCTCTAGATGTTTTCAGTGCCTCCGTGTCTTACAGACAACAGTAACAACTAATATTACATTGATAACAAAGCAAACTAGTGAGTCTCTCAGTATATACCTTGTGTCACCCACAATGCCCCTTATTATTTTCACTCTATCCACAGCACTTGACAAAATGCCATTTTTCTTAGTGTCTTCTTATCTTTGCTATCCAATGCATGTGGTATTTAAAAGAGCCTGGGTGTCAGCAGGGAGTCAGCTGAATGTAGACAGAAACACATCCCTGGAATTGGCAAATAGCTACATAAATAACTGCTGCACCCAGCTCTTAACATATAGTTATGATGCATTAAGTATGGCTGAACAATTCATTTAAACTGTTGAGGCTAAGCACATCATTTTAATGAATGAATTATTTGGGTTGATACTCTAAAGTGAGAAAGTTGTATATTTGTTTTTATTTTCACTACTACCAGCATTCCATGAGTAACACAATTTTGGTTAAATAATTAAAATAAGTGACTCCTTAACTATTTCTTTCTGCTTTCTTCTATTTCTTTGTGAGGCCCATTTAACAAACAGCTCAGTGAAAGATAAATTATATCATCAGCTGGAATAAAAACTGGTGTACATAGAAGCTTGCCAGGAAAAAGGTTTAGGTGCAACTGCTCAGTCCAGATGTCCTAAAACAATAAAAAATATCAGACACCCTAGTTAACCTTTCATATCATAAATTGTACTTCATCAGATGAGGACAAAATATTCCTTCTCAGATTAGGAACAGATTGCCCTAAAAACAGAGAGGAAACAGGGCAGAAAAGGTATTCCGTGAAAATTAATGAAAGTGACATAGTGCTTAGGCTGTAAGCTATTAATCGACAGTCAGAAGAATATGGTGAGACAAAATAGAGAGAGAGAGGACACCCCCCCCCCCCCACACACACACACAGTGAAAGAGAGAGAGGGACAAAGAGAGAGAGCGACAGAAGGGGGTAACTGAATGCACAATATAAAAGGACCTATGTCTACACGAATGGACTTTCCAGAGATGAACTGCCTGGGTAGAGTGTAGTGCATCCTTAAACAAGCTATTTGAAACTGTTTATCGAAGGCTACATAGGCTCCTTCGGCGAGCACAAACACATACACACACACACACACACACACACACACACACACACACACCGAACGATACATGCATGCATACACACACATGCGCATTTACACAGCCATATCTTTTACTTGCTCATATGTAAACACATAGGGTGAGAGGAGACAACTTCAAATCAGTGATCAGCAAGCCAGGATTGCCTTCTACTCTTCCCGTCCCCCGTCTCTACGACGAGAGCCCATGCCAGAGGGCTAGTCATAATTTCCCCACTTTTTTGGGTAGTTTTTTTGCACCATCTCCTACTTCTGTGACTGATCTACAGGAGCTGCTGGGACTCGAGCATGGCTGACCTGCTGCCCCCTGCAAAGGGCCTCTCCTGTCCCCCTGCGGAGCCCAGCTGCACCATCCTGCTGGAGACCCCCCTCCCCCGGAACCAAGAGGCAACAGCCACCTACAAGCTGGCAGATCAGTCCCCTGCCACTGCTGTGAGTGACCCCCAGCAGAGGGCTGCTACAAGCAGGGTTCAGGCGTGGGACCAAAGCTGGAAGTTTAGGTGTGACGAGTAACTGGCAGCAGCAAAGAGGTCATAAAAACTGTTTTATACTGCAGTTTCTACATAGATGTGTAGGAAAAGCCCGATTTTGTATGTGGATGGAATGTCCTATTAAACTGTAGCCACTGGGAATAACTCGTATTTTTGCTTAAAGGTCACATTTTAAAAAAACAGCCTAATTTTTTCTCTTTTGGTTTCCTGTTTTGCATATAAGGGCACATATAGCTATCTATATCTAAGGGTCTTCAGAACTGAAGTGAGGTGACATTAGCAATGCTCAAGTGATGGTTTTATTTGAGCGGAAATGAAATGTGATGAACCTTTAAAAACATTACTGATTGTTAGGGAAATACAAACACTGCATGTACACAGCAAATAAAAACACTGCATGATTCCATTTGCATTCTATATGTCACATTCTGCCTATCATTAGTGACCAAAGACAAACTGCGAAGCTTGTGGAACAGATTCATTTAACCGCATTCGGATTTCTTAAGAAATGATAATCAGTGATCAAGAAAAGTTGTATTTTGCAGTACTGGAGAAGAATGCCTGACCTGTCATTCTACCTAAGCAAAATACTCTGTTATTAACATTTTTTACTGTTTTGGAGGACACTGCTGTTACAGATATTTCAGAGTAAATTTAGACTGATTATTGACCTTTCAACTAAGATAGTACATGCTTCTTTTATCAAAAGCAAAATAATGCAGCTGTGATCTGCTGCATGGATTAGGTGGCATGATATACAGTAAAATGTGAATATTCAGGCTGGGCAGTCAGTCTGTCTTAGAAATTGCTTTGAAGACTAATATTTATGTTTGAGTTTGCATGTATTTTTGGAAGTTTACGTGGATTTTTTGTTGGTGCTCCGGTTTCTTCCAGCAGTTTCAGGTGACTATAAACTGCCCTTTGTCTGCATATATGTGTGTTGCATTGCTCTGGTGTATAAATGTGCGAATGACTGCAGGGAGCTTAATGCAGTATATTTAGGATTTTTTAGACACCGTGGATAAAGGTCTGAGCTGCACAGTAGTCACTGTACGTTGCTTTGGAGAAAAGCATCTGCTAAATGGATATGTGTTAATGCAACTACATATTGCATTAAGTGAGTCCTAATGCTAACAGCACTGAGCTGTGATCTGGAGTTGGTGCAGACCAGTGTGTCTTGTAAATGAAACATGAAGCTGGTGCCCAGCATAAAACATACAATTACATAACAGAGCTCATTCTTTCGAATGCAATCGGTTAATGATATTAAAGTTATTTTATAACAAAGCTAGGCAACATTTGATTAACATATGCTCAGAATGTTAGAATGCATGCTTAAAATCTCTGTAATTGAATAAATACCTGTACTGGTTTTACTGGCAGCTTCAAATTCTGATGTTAATTTTTGTAATTAAGGGTAAATAAACAACAATATTATCTTACTGCATAATAGCAATATTAAAAATTTCAGATTTTTCTGTAGTATAAGAATTAAGAATAGTATCATAAATACAAGAAAATTGACCTCTACTTACAAAATGTACAGAAAATAAATTAAAATTGCAACAAATACAACTAGGTTTATATGCACTAATATGCATACTTAGAAAAATATTAATCCGGTGTTATAAAAAGAGAGGGAGGAGATGCTGTGAAGGTAACGGTTTGCTTACTGTCCAGGCTGTCATGGTGCTGCCCAACCAGCAGGTGATGCAGAACCCACTTCTGTGTCACCTTCTCTGACTCATAGACAAGAAAATTATGAAAGATAAACTGTTGTTTAAAGAATTAAAGAAGGCTGACTGTCATTTATGTTTTTAATGAAGAACTCTATACGACTTCAGTGTTTTGTTTTAGACACACCTTTTGCACCTCAGTCTCCAGACACAGAATTTGTGCCGCAGCTTTATCTGGTTTTCTTGCTCACCTCTTTCCATTTTTTCATTCCTTTTCCTACTGGTTACAAAGCTGGGTGTGCAGTGTTTTCCAATAAATTATTGTTTTTCTAGGTAATTAAAGATTTCATTAACAATTAGGAATTCAGTTCTACTTGCAACAAGCTAGTGTGCATGTTGATTTTCATTGTTTCAGGTTTTCATTTTATTTCACTGAACCAATTTCAACTGAAACTACCTACTGAAAATTCCTAGCTATTTCTCTTTGGACTGAGTTTGTTTTCAGAAAACCTATTTTTTTGTGCAATAAAAACAACAGGCAATGCATTCTTTCAGTAAGTTGTTGCAAGGGCACAAGTGCAGAATGTCTATAAAAGAAAAAGAACATTTCAAAAGTATTCCAACAATAACATGACCTTAAATGTTAGAACAATAATGTGACTTTAAATTGAATTCCTGCAGCTTCTCCTCAAACTGAATGTGACTAAATTTTAACATTCTCACAACATGCATTTTTATGAATTTTCTCAGTAGATAACTGATGAAGGTTGGCATTCTTGAATATTTTGCTGAAAGATACTAACAGACAGATTAATGATGGATCAAAGATCAAGGAGAGCTGGGAAGAGTACAGTGAGGATCTGTGCAAATATTAACAGCCATTAACAAGATAAACTGAAAAACCTTATAGTGAAATAAGAGCTCTTAGTAAAGACAACGAAATAATATTTAAGTCTAATCCTAACCCAAAGAAGTCATATCCAAGGAAAAGGTCACTATAACACATGGAATTGCTGCATAAAACAATGCAGTTTCCAACAGATAAGAAAAATTCCATTTTCCAGTCCAAAAAACAAAGGAGCAAGACAGAGTGTCAAAACTATTGTACTGTTTCTTTACTTTCACAGTTTTGTAAATTTAATGTTCAGGGTAATTCAACATAGACAGCAGCCATGTTTGGAAAGACAACTGCCTGATGTACAAGCCAGATTCAGAACAGGAACAGGAACAAGACTTCACTATTGTGCAGAAGATAATCCAAAGAGCTAGAACATGCCAAATGTTGCTCTATACGTGTTTCATTGACCACAGTCGCTAATTTGGAACTGGAACAGCAGCAAACTTTAGTGTTGGTACTAAAAACCTAGAAATCAGTGTACAACACCTAAGGATCTAACTGTCAGGAAATACACCAAGTAGCACTGACAGAACTGCAATTCAAGTTCTGGAAAAAGATCCTCAAAAGTGCTAGTGTATTCTTAAGGATTAAGATTACAGTTGCTGAGACAGTGGTATTTTCAGGAGCTGCTTTGTTCATTTGAAAGCATGCTTGGTGGACTGTCCATTGGGGCTTGGAGTCCGTTAAAAGGCTCACACCGGCTGTTGAGCGAGGTTGTTGAGCCTCCCCATTGGGACTCCATGAACAGGACAGGAAAGGATAACATTATATAAAAGTGAAAGGTAAACACTGAAACCAGGAACAACACAGATTGTGGTGTTGGAGGAGACATTTAAGGATATAGATTTTCAGAAACACAAACACTGTTGATCCCCTACCTTTGAGCTTCTTTGGGATCAAGAGTTGGTTCAGTTGTGTCATAGAGAAGACCAAGAGCACTTAATCAATCCTTTGTGCAGCTACTATATAATGTGCATTGGCAATAATGGTGATATTTCATTTCTGTATCTGGAGTTTTCAGCACAAAACTCCCCAGGATTTCTGAATACATCAGAAGCAAACTTGGAAAAGTAACAAGAATGTGCTGCAGTCATAGCTCAGCTGTTCTTCTGATATAATCACATCTTGCACTTGTACTGTTTAAAGGTTTTGAGCTGTATTGCTATTGTCTTCCCTGCATTGAGTTTTACATGTCATCTAAGACATTAGTTTGTGTTTTTTTCCATTATGTATCTATAACATATCATTTCATTATTTACTTACATTACAGTACATGATCATTGCAGAGTCAAAAGAAAACCTCGTTTGCATCTGATACTGTACAATATCATTGCATACTTTGCACAAACATACACAGTGTTGAGTTCACTAAGTGTTTAATAATCAGGTACTTGGCATTTTAAATGCTTTGCCCTATGCCAAAATCATTGGTGGACTGATATGTAGGTATTAAAGAGCATTTTTGTGATATTTATGGAAATAACAAAATAAATGTTTGTAGATGAAACCTGTGTATATTGGACAAAGGAACTTCCTTTAAAACTAAAAATCCAGCTGATGTTTTCCTCCAAAGCTAACTTACAGTGTAAAACTTCTTACCATAACTTGCCCATTTACACAGCTTCAGGTGGGGTAAGCACTTTGGAAGTAGGTGGTATTCAAACCTAGAAGTAGAAGGCTGCAGCTCTAACCAGCTTTCATTTATCAAAAGCTATTTACATTGTTACTTTAAATCTGGTCTCAGCTAGTCATGACAAATATATCTTGGAAAAAATGTGATCTGCTGCAAAAGGACATAGACAAGAGGACTGGCAGAGAGGGGAGGGCTATTACAGATTTGTTTCTGGGACCTAGGTGTCGAAAGCAAATCTGCCATAGGCGGCAGAACCTTGACACTGAATTCTTGAAACAGTCCCAAGCTGTACCTCATACATTGCATCCAGCTTCCAATGTGTATCCTAATGACAGTCAGCTGGGTAAACAGGAATGAAACAGAGCTCTAATTACTTTCCCTTGTTGGAAAAAAGAAGGCAAGGTTCCAGGTGCTAAAAATAAGAAAGCAAATCTGTCTCCAAAATGGGTAAAAGAGAGATGGCCTGACAGTGATTGTGGTTAGAAACAGATATGGGGCTAGCTCAGTGAACCGGATGAAAATGGTTCCACCTGAATAACATGCCTTCGTGTTAAATGGAGATAAGGTCTCAAAGAGTGTGAACTGTTACGTTCCTCAGTGTGGACAACAAACAGATGCTAAACCAGACACACTGCAAGCAAATCAAGTTTTGAGACACAGAAGAAATATTGCTCTGCAGGGGGTATGGCCATCTCAGGTAACTAAAGTTGTACACTTGGGTCAGCATGAGCATGGCTGAAATTTTTAAACGTTTCTTTTCATTTTCAATCTTAGTCACAACCTTTTCAGGTTGGAAAACTGATACACAGCATTAACAATTGCAGGTAATATAAAAGAAGTCAATGGGACCTTAACTGGAGAACTGATAAACAGTTGGCAGGCATACATTCCACTTTGGAATTGCTGTGGCCTGGAGCCTTTCCTAGAAACCACATGATGTAAGCAGGGTACACCCTGAATGGGTCAGAACTGTGACTACATTCATAAAATAGGTTGATTTTGAGTGCTTTCGTGCTTTTATAAAGTCATTATTATTGCTGTTGCTTAATAATTATTGGATTAATTTGTTCTATGGTGCCTTTGAAAATTCATATTTATTTGTCCTGAGATGGCCACAGGTGCAACAAACAGGTGCAACAAATTATTTCCTGGCCTCCTCAATTCTAGCGGTTGTGCTAGAATACAGCTCACTATGCTGCAGAAGATAACTAAAAAAGCACCAGAAAAGGTCTTTTGATCACCAGGTTGTTCAGGTCGGTGGTGTGGCTTAAATGAATTCAAGAACAATATATGTTTGGTGATATTATTTGTATTACTGCATGAAGACATGCTCTGGACCCTGTCCCAGCTGTAGGTATAATTCCTTTTCTGGAGTACTGAGTCCTTTTCTTCTTTTCAGTCTTTATGTCCACAAGTGGATTCTTTGGGTTGTTTTTGTTAAATATGGAATGAATGAAGCATGTTCATAGCTTCTGATTTGGTCACTAAAGTTTCAAATTCCCCACAGCAGTAACAGGCCAACTTAATTAGTCTTATTATTAAAGTTTTATTAGCCTTATGTGCAGAACAGTGATGAATCTGTGCCCTTGTTTTCTTACGATGCATTTGGTTCATTTCCATTTAGTACAGTACAGTGGTATAACTGGGAAAGCTGGAATCCACCACCATGAAGTGCTCTACTTTTCCTGTAGGTGGCGATGCTGCAGAAGGTCTACCCTTTTCCCACTGTGGATGTGCCAGACCATGCCCACTACACCATTGGTGCAGTCATTCTGACCATTGGCATCACTGGCATGATTGGCAACTTTCTGGTAATCTATGCCTTCAGCAGGTATGAAGTCTAACCATTTTTCTGCACAGAGAATATGAAAATATGGGTTTCACAATATGTGTCAGTTTGAATAGGTAAACAACAAACTTCTGGAAGCAAGCTGTATATGTGTGTCTGTGCATGCAGGAGTAGGAGTCTAAGGACACCATCCAACATGTTCATCATCAATCTGGCCATCGCAGATTTCCTTATGTGCATTACCCAGACGCCCTGCTTCTTCATCAACAGCATGCACAAAAGATGGCTCTTCGGAGAGAAAGGTAAACTCTGCCTGCAGTTCAGTGCCCTGTTGTGTTTTCTTTCCAAGGGCCTGGATTCCTTCTGACCCTCTGCTCATTTCTGTCCCCTTTTGAGGGCTGGCATAAAATAATAAAGCTGATTAATATATTCATATCACCTGATACATTTATGCATTGTTTTAATACTTAGGTACCAGAAAAGTGGTGGAGTACACTACTGCTTTCCAAAAAAGATCTTTTCATATGTCATATTACTGGGAAGCAAATGTTTAATGAACTAGTTAGAGCCAGTTACAGTCTTCTGTGTGCTCTGAATTGACTGTCCTCGGGCTCTTTAGGGTCAACAGACAGGTCAGTGACGTTTCTTGACATTTTAAACAACCAAAACTGTAAAAGTTCAAAATACAAAATTTCTGCTCCAGACTATTCCTCTTACCTTCCTGTGTTATAGTCCATGCCAACTGGAACCTGAGTAATACTTTGTTTGACAGTGGCATTTGTTAATAGTGATGGTATCTCCAGTTTTTACTGTGGTTCGGTTTTAATGTTGGATCACACTGTTTGGAGTGCAGTTTCAGAAAACAAGCTCTTAAGATAGCAGCAAAGGTGAGAAGGGAGTGCAACCTTTGGGGGGGAAAAAAAAAAAATTACTCACGTGAAAGGAAGTTCTCCTCTAGCTCAGTTTAATTCTAATGGCTGCAAAAATAAACTAGGGTTATTCACTCAGTCTTCACAATACTCCTCATTTCATGTGACCTTATCTGGTTTCCTTCAGTGTTAATTATGGAATTTCACACATGAAGACATGCTTTTTCAAAAATACTAACAATTTTGTCACTTTCTTTTGTCAGAGGTAGCCTTGAAAACTGCGGAATGCTCATTTTTCACAAACATACTGCAACTGTTCAGTCTCACTATAGTTAATTCCATAAAAGCCAAGCACAGTGATAGATTATGGTTATTGTTTGTTGAGAAGCATTTATGCATAAACAAAGAGTAATAAATAATTTATTATAATTCTCAAACACAGAAGCTCTACATATTGCGTATATATAGAATTGGTTTATTTTAAGGGCTCTTATTAGATCATAGGATGACCTCCATGACAGAAAGCTAGTCCTTCTGCCTTGGTGGAATAAAGATGTGTTCTGCTGGTGCCCTAGGTCTAAATATTTGTTAATCCCATCAATTTGATGAGTGCACAACCATAATCTTTCCCAACGTCTGTTCTAGCATGCAAAAAATTACATGACCCAAATTCATCTAACCAAAAGACTAAATAGTGCTTTCGAGGTCTTATCCTTTATTGTAAATCCCAGCCAACCTTGAATTACTTTAAATTTCATATAAATTAATGTTGAATGATGTAGGTGTTAATGGACTGCTTTTTAAATTAAATGCATCATAAGTGACATTAAAACAAAAATTGGAAAGTTCAGCTCAAGTGTTGGTTGGGAAAACAGTGCAGAAAGAAACGGGTCAAATGAAAATCAGCTCTTAACAGCAGCCCAAAGACCTCCATAGGTCTAAAGGTGAGTCTGGATTTTTCATGTGTTGGACAGTATCAGAAAACAACATTTAATAATGACAAGAAGGAGAAAAAATTGTTTCTTGGAAGTGGCTACTGATAAGTTGAGTGACTGCAGCCCATGGTGAATCCTGAATGTGATCCTACAGGAAATGTTTTTGCTTGATCTACAATCAGGACTAGTCCTTTCACCTTGACCCCCTCACCCCCTCTGCCAGCTTTCATTGGTTTTTTTTTTTTTTCCTTTTTACAGTGCCTTGTAAAAGTATTCAAACCCTTGACAAACTCATATTTTACTGGATAACAAAATGATGCTTTAAATATCTCCTTCCATGTAATCTTTTAATTCAAAATAATAATACTCAAAATGAATTTTTATAAGTTAATGTGAGTTTTGCATCAAAATATTTTTAAAGAAGGAAAAACTGAAATTTTTCTGTTTTTATAAATACTTTGAAATCGGTACTTGGTGCCAGGAGTTAGAGCAGTTTAATCTGGTCACCGTATTGTCACACTTATCTTTCCTGTCTGCCAGGATGTGAGCTGTATGCCTTCTGTGGTGCCCTCTTTGGGATCTGCTCTATGATCACTCTCATGGTCATCGCTGTGGATCGCTACTTTGTCATCACAAGACCACTGGCCTCCATTGGGGTGCTGTCATGCAAAAGAGCCCTGCTCATTCTCTCTGCTGCCTGGGTCTATTCATTGGGCTGGAGTTTGCCACCTTTCTTTGGCTGGAGTGAGTGTGGATTGTTTGTGGTTTGGTATTGGACTGGGAGAAAGAGCAGTGGAACAAATCTGTGATGTGATCAAATTACTGACATCAACATGGTCAAATTGAAGACATGCAGAGTTCACTGACATGAGATTAAGTGTTAGAAAAGTCTAGGAAGTCAAAATCCCAGGGACAAATATACTGTTCAAAAATGAAGGCAAACATAAAAGGCCTTTCAAGTGTTAAACTATTAATGACGTATGTTTTCTGAAAACAGGCAGATGCATGTTAACTGAGAAATACCGTGTCAATATTAAGAGCCAAGTACGGAGAACCATGTAGTTCATTACTGTCAGGTGAAAAGAACCCAGTTTTGACAGAGAACCATTAGACATGTTGAAGCCCTTCAGTCTCATTGTTTAAAACTACAGGTTTGCCTTTTAAAACCCAAGTCTTGAGCTTCTGTCATGGTTTTGTATCCATAGATCTTTAAAAAATAATAATTGTTTAAGCTTTGCATTTTTACGTATGAGCACATTTAGATGTGTGCAATTGTGACGTGTGAACACTGGAATATTAAACAGTCTTGTCTGAAAAATAAAAGCAACAATTGTGATGTGACCTGCAACTGTCAATGGTCCTTTTCTATGAGCATGTAATTTAGCCATTTCTTGAACCTGCAGGTGCCTATGTTCCCGAGGGTCTACTGACTTCCTGTTCCTGGGACTACATGACCTTCAGCCCCTCAGTCCGTGCATACACCATGCTGCTCTTCACCTTCGTCTTCTTTATCCCTCTCCTCATCATTGTCTACTGCTATTTCTTCATCTTCCGTGCCATCCGTGCCACCAATAAGTGAGTAGCTACCCATGCCGCTTAAGAGCCAGTGAACTTCACCGTAGGTTGTTGTTGTTGCACTACATGTGCTCTACTTCTCCTGTTGTCTATAGAATACTCACAAATGAAAATTTTGCCACATGGTTGACCGCATGTGTACAACACTATGCAACTGCCATTTTTAGTTATATTTGAGCACTGGAGTTTCGGTTCCTACAATGCCCAAATATTTGTTACTGGCAGTCATTGTTCCACAAAATGGACCAGCTGGGCTTCTAAGCAATGTGTGCTGCTCAGCATTAATATACTAATGGGGGGCGTAAGGGGCAGGCCACCCGGGTGCCATACCTGTAAAGAAATGATTGGTGGGCGGGAATTTTTTTAAAGTGGAATTTTGTGGTGATTGGAAGTGGTGAAAACAAACAAAATTATTATCCAAGCTCTTTCTTCAGCGTGCTCTTATTTTGATCAGTAATGGGTGTGCAATTGTATCGATGTAAAGGTGCCACTGTTGACAAATACCTGGACTGGTGTGTATGTATTAAGTGTAGTTTGGATATGTAAAAAGAAGGCAACAATTGCTGACAGGAAGGAAATTTTAATTATTTACATAATTTCTTACTTGTTCAACAACCCGCTTCGGTCATTCAGAAGACATAAGAAACCAGTATACGAGACCACAAGTTTTATTTTTTGTCAACATAGCATCCCACTGGTACTCATAGAGGACACCAGCATGCCCACTTCAGCTCCTGAACACATAGAGGGTTCACAATGTCCCAGTAACTATCTGTAAAAATGTTACACCTGATTATTTACACACATGCAGCACGTGTGCATTATAGGACCTATATTGCTGCTGTTTATATGTAAATATTTGTGTTTAATCATTGTGGGGTGTTATAGGGGCATTGCTGACCCCAACATTACTTAACGTACTCGACAGTTCTAGGGGCGGGTGGGCCACAGTGTAACTGGGAGGAGTGCCTGAAAAATATCTGTCCCAGGTGCTAAATACTTTGGGTTTGCCTTTAATGCTCACAGAATCTGGTGTGGGTTTGTGTGTGAAGTGACAAGACTGGTGACTAGCATGAGCTAGCAACTTCTGCAGTGTGGTGTAAGACTATAGTTAGTGTTTCCTGTTGTATTCCTGAGTGAAGCACTTGACCTGGACAAGACCAGAATGAAAGATACACAAATGGCACGGTTTTGATTAGCATGGAAGCAGTGCTTCTCCACTGATTCCAACCCACTGTCATCAAGGCTAAAAGAAAAGAATGCAATGTTTGTCGGTGTGTTTGGTGCGCTCTGAAAGTTAAATACTTGCAAAGGGCTCCAGTCACCAGATTAGAACCATAATTGCAGAATACTAAGCCAGTATTCTTTTCAACCACAAGCACAGTATATGGGTTTTTTTGTGAATAGTCTTCATCTTTGGGAAAAGACTTCTGAAACCCCTTATATGACAATTCCAAGACCAAAAATTACATAAACTACAAGTAGGTTACAGAAGCACAAACACTGACTCAGGGACTGACATGTATGCCTATATTTGCATGTGTTACACTTGTCTTTATTTGCCTGTCCCTTTGGATATCTGTGACATAGAGCTGTGAATGACATCAATGGAAGCAACTGCAGGGACTTCATACGGAGATTTCACCGTCTGAAGAATGAGTGGAAGATGGCCAAGATCGCGCTGGTTGTCATCCTCCTCTATGTAATTTCCTGGTCACCCTATTCAACTGTGGCACTGACAGCCTTTGCAGGGTGAGCACTGACACACAGACATTGTGACGTTACAGTGCTGTAGACTCAACGTATGCCAGCTACAGTCCCACAGTACCTTAGCTAACTTATTGTGGGATTGACAATACACCAGAGCACAGCTTTTCAAAACACAGCTTGATGTGGCTTTTGAAAATACAGTAGAACGTATTTATTCAAAACAGGGCGAACGTTAAACGTGACTATTCAAAACAGTTAATCCTAATTATTCAAAACATATCCTGCAATGCCTTCAACAATATAGTTCATAAATGCAATTCTTTTCTGTTCCTTTAACAGTTCCATTCACAATTAATACAGTTTAATTCTAGTATTTCTGTATTTTCTAATCCAAGTTGATACTCCTCTGCTTGCTATTGTTATTAATATATTTAATTTTCTAATTTGTACCTGATCTTATGCTTGAGGGTTCTAGTTTTATTTCTAGTCAGGCACAATTTCTTTGGGGGGGTGTGTTTTCCATATCTTAAAAAATATGGAAAAATAGTTTTTTCCCAATACTTTGACTACAAGAATAAACTATTTCAAAGGACATCAGTAACACCACACAGAAATTAACAGGTTCCTTTGTCTAAACATTCAATGTTCTGCCAACTGCAGATAAGGCCTCAGAGGCTTAGGTACTGTAGCCAGTTATGCCAATCATCTGTGCAGCATACACCCACCTATGATGGTAGTTTATTACTGTTTGTACCTGCCATTATTACATCAATCATTCCATTATCAGTAACCACTTAATCCTGGCCGTTCGGCCTCTCCCAGAATCATTGGCTGCTAGGCTATGAAACTACATCTTAGATGGAGCACCAGTCCACACAGTATGGACAATGTAGAGCAACCATTTAACTGAAAACACTTGTGAAAACACAAACTGGGCTGGACTGAAAGCCATGCCCAAGAAACCAAAGCAATGTGTGGCACAGGTGCTATTCACTGCACCACCCTGCCACCCACCATTACTCCATTAGCTACTCAAGGTTGGAAACGGTCGGCATTTAGCGTTTTGTCATGTTCTTTTCAGTGGTAGTATTTATTTCAGTTTAATATAATAAACTTTCAGCAAGCCCATTTTAAAAATTATGTCTTTTTGCTAAATTCCTTTAAAAACTTTTTGTCATAATTTTACTCCTGTTGCATTTGAACATAAACATGTGTATGCTCTACTATATATTTGTATCACTATCATCCTCAAAGACATAATCTTACACCTTTGATTTTCCTGTTTCATAGCATTACTTGTAATGAAGCATTTCTGTCTTATCAATTCTGCAGCCCCTTGTTCCTATGAATGGAAAAAATACTCCATGCCTTATATCATGGGGTCTCATACTATCAATGTTACAGCTTATGAAAATAGGAACCGAAGTACAACATATTTGTCCCTGTTATATTTTACTTCCACAGTGGGCAGAAAAAAGTTAATATAAAAAAAAAATTGCGGTTGACTTTGCTTTCATTTCAGTCAGTATGTTTGCGATACTGTCTAGTTCCCCAACACTACATTCACTTCAGAGAACTGTTGTAATAGTATTGCCAGAGTTCAAAAATACTATTTGAAATTAGTAGTTAAAAAACAGATAAAGTACGCCATAAATTCCACATCTTTTTGAAAAAGGAACCCTTTTAGATTAATTGTGTTTTAAACCAAAAACAGAATACTCATCAATGAATCACTTTTTCAGTGTGAGGAAACAATATTATACTGATTAAACACAGAAATTTGGGAATATGAATGTGTCCTGCTGTTTGGAACTAAGGGGGTCATTATAAGCCTACTGTTTTACTCTCAATCTCTCAGGTATGCAAATATCCTCACCCCATACATGAACTCCATCCCTGCTGTGATTGCCAAGGCTTCTGCCATCCACAACCCCATCATCTACGCGATCACACATCCCAAATACAGGTACTGTGCTTTTGCACCATCCACTACCCTGTCTAGACCCTTTAGTCCAGATTTAGACTGCTACACACTCATAGGTTTTTTTCCCACAAGTTACACCTTTTCCAAAGGTTTTAATCCCAGCTCATGTCAGTAATGAGTTCATAATTATAATTATTGATCCCAAGAATAAAATGGCAACTGACAATATTAAATGTATACTGCAGTTTAAGTACTTACAAACTGCAAAACACTGGCTACTGAATTATTTCATCACTTCAGAGATTACAAAATATTGTAATAGTCTGAATTAACCTACCACTTGTATCAAGAAATGGTTCATCATTACCCCACAATCAAGTCATATTTATCATATCTGAATAGAAAATGTTTTTTTCTGATCATCTTCTATGTTTTCCATTCCATACCAGGTCGGCCATTGCAAAATACATCCCGTGTCTTGGGGCTCTGCTCTGCATCCAACAAAAAGAACATGGTTTCACCAGCAGCTTCATGTCCACACGCCGTTCAACTGTCACCAGCCAGGGTTCTGATGTCAGCAGTCAGCTCAACCGTGCGGGGAAGCCCCGCCTCTCCTCTGCCTCCGACAGCGAGTCTGTATGTGCATGCCCCGGCCAGAACTCATTGCCCTGTCTGCCCCCACCCCCCTTGTCTTTGTCCCATTTCCTCACATTAACCCGGCAGCAATCTTTATGGAGCTCCTGGAATCAAATGTTAGGGCTGGAATTTTTGTTGTTGTAAAACCAAGTGCTGCAGCAAACTGTACTGCATATAATACTAAACTAAATACAGGACACATATTGCTTTCAACATGTGGCAGCAGGGGGTTGCAGTGCCACCTCACAGCGCCTCGGGTTTGGGTTTGAAACCAGCTCATAGTCCTCCCATAGTCCAGAGATGTTTGGTTGCTCTAAATTGCTTGTAGATTTTTGTTTATGAGGACTGCCCTCTCTTCCAGTGTGTAGTTTCATATCCTGGCACCAGGTGATTCTGGGATAGGCTTCAAACTGCCGTAACCCTATCCAGAATAAAGTGGATAAGGATAATGGATGGAAATATTGCTTTCGCATGCTTAGAGAAGTTTGTAAATCACTTGTCAATCTTATGAGGCAGCATGTTTCACTGCATGTTTTCCTCAAAAAGATTATTTTTTGTAGTTTGACTGAGTCTAGGTATAACCAGAACTTTCCATTTGTATGCTCTAGGTGTTGATTCCTATCAGTTTGAGTTGGTGCAGAGAGTGAACCATGCTCTTTGTCACTCCATGCAACTGTAGGGTTGGACAGACACTGAGACAGACCTTTCTAGCACTGGCTCACGGCCTGCGAGCCGCCAGGTTTCCTGCGAGATCAGCAAGGACACAGCAGAATTGCCAACCTGCAAGCAGTATCCCTCCAAGGTCAAGTTAAAGAGTCATGATTCAGGGATCTTTGAGAAGGTAAAGCCATCAGCCCAGTGTCATATTAGTAGATCTCTAGCTTCACTTAGTGCAGGGGTGTAGAGAGCTATAGAAGCATGATAGATGGTAGACGATGCATTTAGATTTTGACATAGTTGAGAGGCCACACATTGAAGACAAAGATTTAAGATACATGTCAAAATTATTATTTCAGTTTCAATGCCTCTAAAACCCAGCAGTCCAAGAATAAAAAGTCTGATCTTGAAAAGCATAATGTTATCCACCCAATAATGTGTACTAAATATTTGGCAGTTTAAACAAATACAGTAAAAATCTAAAAAGGCTACTTTGTCTCAGTAGCATCTCCATATCATTGCTAAATTTTCATTCCTAATATATAATATATGTTAGGCTTACTGATACACACTTATTTCTGAATGTTAGTCATGTTAGTGTCATGTGAAGGGAGGAAATGGAGTGATTACAGAAAGAATGACAGGTACATATGTGTCCCCTCCATGTACATTGTTTGATTGGTCCATCAACCTCTGGTCCACATCTGGGTCATCATTACAAGGGAAGCAAACAAGACTGCAGAGTTACCGTGATTTAATTTCCCTACCCCAGTTTACCTAACCACTGTCATCTATACATTATTGTATATTCCAGAGTAGAACTACTTTCTTGTGGCAGCCATTGCCGTCCCTTTTTATCCTTTTTACCAGAATATGATAATGCCAGCATGGCTACCTATATTCCACTGGTGAAATACTCTAGCATGGTTTCAATGACATTGCTACAATAATACTGTACAGATTTCCAGATATCTAAGTTCTAATGTTTTAGAGAATATCTTTATATATAAAGATGAATTGTTCATCAAAACATTAAAAAGCGGTAACCCATCTGTTTATTTTTTGCTTAAGGGTTAGAACCTAGTGATGCAGCAGTATTGATAGTAGGATACTTTTCATAATGTACCCTATTTTACTTCAAAAGTGTTTCAGTAGAATAAACCTTTTTTATGTACCTCTCAGAGTTCAGTTGATGCAGACGATATCTCCATGAATGAGATGGGTCAACCTGACTGCAGTTCCTCTCCTTCTGTAAGTCACTAAGGTTCTGTTGCCCAGACTTTTTCAGCCTATTCTATCCAAGTGTCACAGACTGAAACAGAACTTTTAGTGACACTGGAAAAAAATTTTATACATCTTTATAAAAATGTATAAACACTGCTTAATACAACACACCTATTTGTTTTTTTATCTAAATGACCTTTAACTCTGCTTTCTTTTTTTATGTTTTGATTTGCTAGGTTTTTGATGTGGCAGATGGGGGTCTTCTAAGGGGGATTGCAGGGCGCATCCCTAGTATCATTATTACATCAGAATCAAGCTCGAACCTCCTGGGCTCTCTAAGATCAAGTGTTTGTTGCAACCGTTCCAATATGGGTAACAGCAGTTTGGAGGCAGGATCTCTCAACATCGAGCCACCAACAGCTATCCAGAGGGTGTCTCTATTGCTTTCTAGTGACCCAGCGAAGTCTGCACCTGGTGAAAATGCCTAATAACTCCACTTTGAATTTTGGAAAATCAGTTCACATTATAATGTAAGGTAAAAATCTACTCTTCACTTGCAGTCTTAGCAATCTCATTAGTCATCCAATAGTACCTGACACAAAGTTAGTGAGAACAAGTTGCTCCTGAAAGTTTTTAGACAAAAGTTTTCTTTATTGCAACTAGGGTATATTGCATAGGTAGCCTGCTGAAACATATTAATTTTTGATGAGTGGGCGGTTACTTTGTAGATGGCTGTAATTTTGTCAAACAAAAATAACCCTTTCCTTCACTTTTAACATTTGACTATTCATTACCATTCAAGACCTTGCTAAGCTCAGGTATTATTATTATGTCCCATAGTGAGTCAACATAGTTTGATTTATTCCCAAAACACAGCAGTCCTTCTTTGCCCTACCTGTTGAGAGTACAACAAATGTAGAACTGATGTTATTTCATTTATATCTTCAAAGGAAGGTGAACATTTCTTCGAAGGACAGCACAGTATTTCATGCTGACAGTACCTAATTTGTTAGTCCACCACGAAAAACTGGTGGGAAGGTTGGGTACAGTCCTCATTGATTATAACTCACATTTCTTTGTTTGTTATTGTAGTCATCTTCTATGTATCTTCGATTCAGTTTGTTTGAATTTACTTTTATACAGTGCTTCTTCTCACACAGTGACTCAGAGCATGAAACAGCAGTTTAACCCAAAAGAACAGATATAACAGGTATATAGTGAGACTATAGATAGAGGTTATGCATTTAATAAGTGCTGCTATACAGGGTACAAGTGCAATACAGTAAACCTTCCAGCAACTGAGGAAAGGAAGACAAAAAACTCCCAACCAGGATAAGGCAAGGGAGAAATATAAACCTCTAGGGGTCAAAGTGCCATTGGCTGCCCACCCCTCCTGAGCATCTACACATAGAAAAGTAGTGCCAGTGGCAGCAGCTAAGACAGGTTATACAACAAAGGACAGCATTGTGTAGGACAGTAAAAGATGAATAAAGTGATACCGAGGTGCAGGTGTGCTAACTAACTGGGCCATTATCATCCAAAGAGACCCTGTAACACTATATCATAGGGGGGAATTACTTGAGAGGGTCAGAGACACCAGAAACCAATGCATTTATGCAAAAGAGACACAATAGAAATAATAACTGCCCTAATTTTCAATTCACTGTATCCTGATTTTTCTGCTCCCCTGTTCATTGTTTCTGCTTTCCCTTCAGATTTATTATTTTTAAAATTAAACTGTATATAGTTTATGTGAAAATAATATAGGTTACTTAGCTAATTCAGTAAGTATGTGTCATGGCACCTTAACCTGAAATTCATGTTGGAAAATGTGTACAAGACAGATGTGGGTGGTATGTTTGTCTCTCTGCGTTACTGCGGGACTAGACCTGCTGCCTAGATGCTGAACTGACTTAGAGAATAACGTTTACATTCTACAGTGCTGTACACACAAGGGGTGGTGCAGCGAAGCAGCAGGTAGTTCTGCTGTCTCACCGGTGTAACTGTGAATGGGACTCAGTCTGCAAAGAATATGCATGTTCTCCCTTTATTCATGTCAGTTGTCTTTGGGTACACTAGTTTCTTCACATACATTCCAGGTGGACTGCTGACTCTAAACTGCCCTGTTTGAGCAAATGTGTGCATGTGTGGCAACCCTATCATCCTATCATGGACCAAGATCCCATTCAGATTGTACCCTGACTAGCCTCACACCCTCTGTTTCCAGGCTCCAAACCACTACATCCCTGCCTTATACAGGTACTTTTAAAAAGTGTGTCTATTTAGAAACTGATGTCACAGTTTCCATGAGTACCTCTATTGCATGCAGTTCATTGCAAATTAATGTTACATTTTATTTTCCAAAGTCAAACTCATTGTTTAAAATGTTTGCACCAGAGATATTTGCAGGTATTTGTACATTTTATTGTAGTGGGAAGTTTCCTTTTCCAAAGATCCTATGTGACTATAGTATACTTCTAAATACTGGCTTAACCTCCTTGATGAAAAATATCTGGTTGTGTATTTATTCACATGTCTCAGGTCAGATAGGAGTAGGACCTGAGTGGTGAAACGGTAAAACAAAATGTTGCCAATGGATAGCAGCAGAGAAATTTGGTTAAAGCAAACATTTTAAAAAAATCTGTGTAAGGTGGCTTTAAAGATAAAATACCAGAAAATGAGAATGTCCACAATTATCATCCTTATAGTAAAATAGTATGTCCTCCATGTAAAATCATTTAAATGTGCTACAAAAACTCCATAGCAATAAACTGGTGTCCCACCTTGGGTGTGGTTTCATGGCCTTACCACCCAGTATTCTGGGATAGGTTCTGGGCCGCTGTGACCCTGACCATGGTGAATCAGTTACTGATAATGAATGGATAGATGGATGTTGTTTCAGTTTTACTTATGAGCACAATACTTCATTTAAACAAGTTGTTGTAACTGCATGTGTGGAATTCAGTGATCATTCAAAAACCTATATACATATAGTTGGCCAGCTTAGCATTCTGTGTCTGAGTAGGTTTCTGATGATTTTTGTCCCAATAGCTACTCATAGGAAGGCCCACTTCTGCTCCTTGCTTGTACTGCAAACTGATTTAATTTCAATGCGTTTAGTAAAGGGAAATTGACATTTCCAAAAGAAAAACTGATATATTAAATTTACTGCTCAGTTGATCAGAATTCTAAACCTGAAGTCTGATAATTAGTATAGCATTTTTAAAAAGAAATGGTGTTTACTCTTGTGATGAGGCAGCTTTTGTCAAAATGTTGTATGCTGTATGTGTCAAGTGATGAAAATACTTGACTGCTGTAGATTTGTTAAATCTATCTGTAGATTTGTAATCATTTGTAATGTTATTTTCATTTTGGAAAAGTAATAAAGTTGTGTTCAGCCCATTATAACTGTGACAACATAAAGAATTATTTTCTCTTTGACGTAAAGACAAAGGTGTGAATACTGACCTTTGAGACTGTCCCTTCTGTAAATTTAAATGTCATTGTTTTTTAAAAAAAATCATATGTCAAACATTTCTGTCAAAAATGTGAAAATTCCAAGTCTGCAGAAGGGATTGTCCAAGGCTCACTTTTCTAAACCTTAACAAAATGTAGGCGATGGATTCAAGGGGATATTGTTGGTTGATTTGATGCAGTGGGAGTACAAACATGTCACTGAGCACTAACCTTACTCTTTCCTCTCAACCTCTCTTGTAGTACGTGTCTGATGACTGCTATCTTTATCAGGCCTTTTTCATGAGATTTTGGCTTTTTTACTATAGGTAAAAACAGAAACTCAGAATAAGTCATTAAAAAGGATAGCACACAGTTTTTCCAGACTTATCTTTAATGGTCAGAGCTATTTAGACAACACTGTAGTTTGTAGGAATGAATTACGAGCTTCACATTAAGGTTCAGCAGCTTCGACTGCGGACATAACAGTTCAACTGGTATCATTTACGTGTTGCCTTCTTTTCACACTAAAGATACCATATGGTATCCATGGTAGATGAAGGTCAAAAATGTAAGAAGGAAACTGTTTCTTTGTACTGCTTAATATATGCCAGCATATTAATAATAAGTTTACTTTCTATTTGTCTTTGAGCCCAACATCCCAGACTCCAATAAAGATGGAATCTAGAAGATGGGCTCTGATGAGAATCTGTGCAGATAAACTTTTCTACTTTGACCTCTATCTTGGATCCCTGTGGATTGGCAGTCTTTGCTTGTACATCAACAAGTCTGTCACTGCAGTATGCAGCTGCCATTCTGGAGAAAATTGAATATGACAGAAATAGCCCCATGATCCTAAAGACAGAGTGCAAATAAGGAGATAACGATAAGGAGGTTATAGTTCTTTCAGTGCCAAAGGATAGTGTGATAAAAGAATTTGAAAACAATGTTCAATATAGCCTGATCTTCAATGCATCTAGTATTGAATATCTCAGGTCTGTGTTCTTAAAGGTTATCAGTGGCATACTGCCATAAATTATTAAAAGTACACAAAAAGTTGCAAGCAATACAAGAAAAGTAAAAAAGTTCATGACCCTCCACTGCATGTGTTCACCACTGAGAAACAGATCATTGAATGTTGTGTTTAATGGGGTTCCTTTCATTGCCTTTGTTGCCATCATGAAGTCTCTCCATCTAAATATCTAAGGTTTTGAAAATCTGGACTCTCAACAGAGACAAGGGTACTGATACACAGTATCTAACATCACGTGAAAACAAGGTTTTCTGCCGGATTTCTATTTCTGAATTACCTTCAGATCTAATTCGTACTGTAGTCTCCTACTAAAATGTAATTCAACACAAATTATTGAGAAGGTTTGACTTCACTGTCTGAATACTTAAAGTAAATTCAATGAAGTTCCTTTAATAATTGTAACCAAACATTTGGGAAGGAACATCTGACACACAGCAGAGCTTCCAAAGCCATAACATTTTGAAACTGAGGGGATATCTCAGAGAAAAGCTTGAGAACAGGGTAAAAAATGAAAATAAAATAGAACTGCTCTTTGTAGCAAACCATACCTCAGTATTCTCACCTTGTACTTTTCAAAAAGTTTTAGAAGTTGGGTATGACACTGATAAAAGTCCTACTCTCAGAAACATCAGTTTTTTTGTACAGCTGCATAATATATACTTAATTAGCATTTTTCACATGCACTACATTGAATGCCTAGTCCCAATTTATTTGCAAACTACATGTTATACCCTAAGTCGGGGGTGTCAAACTTGTTTCTTGTAGTGGGCCATGAAGAGGACTCATAGTGCCTGCTGCAGGCCAGGTTTGTGTGTCATATTTGTATAATAACAGAGACAGTGACTGGCACTGTGGCAAAAGCACTATTCATAGCCATTTTATCTTACTATTTTCATAAATACTATCATAGGTTGGTCATCTAATTCGACAGTTAATTTTTTCTTAGCCTGTATGTTTGACTCCCCTGCCCTGTTGTTACTGAAAACTAAGCAACTTTGAAACAAAAAAATACAAAACCATTAAAAACTGTCACTATCATAACAAGAGGTTTTTGCAGCATTTTTATCCTGCTGCGGACCTGACACTACTTAGCTTTAAGAACAACGTTAAAGATCTGAGTGAGTGAGCAACTGAACACTGACATGTTTTAGCAAGGACTGATGGACCAATCCTTCAGACTCATAGGGGTTACCTATGTAACATAGGGATGGGAAGCAGGTTACCATTGCCTACTTTTATCCATGTCGATAGGAACATGCATACTCTGCACACCCTGAGCTGGATTCAAATTCCACACCCTCTGTGCAGCTCAGGACTACCAGGAGATACTGCTTTACTTGCTGGGCCATTATGGCTTGACAGCTTTCAGAACATTGTGCAAATCAGAATAGAATCGATCCGAGGTCCATGTTGTTACATTCTACTTTGATCCTGCTTTTAAGCAGTAGAGTTTTTTGTAAAGTACCCAGGAGACAGCAATGCAGTGCTGCGTTTTGTTGCAGGGACATATCAAGGAGCAATAACGTAAGTGTCTGCTTGAAATTCTGTCTCCAAAACCTTCATTAGTAAGATTGTCGACCACAGTGGGGTTAAGACGGGGGTTGCAATACTGGTGTTGTGGGTAAAGTACTGGAGGGCATTTGACAGTATGCGTGTATAACAGATGGATTTATTTACTAAATAACTTTGCATGAGCATATTCATTTATTGATTTTAATCATTTGTGCATTCTTAGTGCTATTCACAAATAGGTGTGTGACCTGTATGTTTGACACAGGTTAAGAAACATGCAGATAATTTGTGTGTATTGGCTTATCAGATGACTGCAGAACAATAAGAATGTTATACCCATTTAAAAAAGAGGTTCAAAGCAAAATATCTTGGGATGCCAAATAGGAGATAACAAAATAAATAAGTGAACGAGAATAAAATCATGTTGACAAAAATGGAAGGTGAAAAGAAGGAAGGCCACAAGCTCTGAGTGATGGTCTTAAGTAAAGGGGGTCCTTGTGTCTGAGCTGGATGAGACCCTCCAGCTGCCGTCAGGAACTCAGTAACAAGGTTACATTCTTGCAATTTAATTTATATGCACTTTTTTTTAAACCAAAGTATCTTCTGAAACTTTTCTGATAGCTTACCTCAGGAGAAGCAGATGCAGTTAGGAGAGAATTTTAATCTTTTTTTTATAAAGTTTGCTGCGTTTGAAATGCACTGTGAAAAATGTATGTAATTTCGGTTTATCTCAAATGAGTTGACAGGTCTTTAATTCGAGTCCGCCTGTATTATTTGGGGAGGCGTTCAGCAGGGTTAGCGCAGTGAGCGACGGTCACTTTAATGATTCCAGCTCGGTGGTATAATCCCTCGTCCGGCCTGGCCGCTCTCTTCCCTGGGCTGACGTAACCCGAGGACCCGGGGGACCGGAGTGACAAGGCGGGGCGCGGAGGGAGCGGACAGGAAGCGGGCGGAAGGCAACGACAGGTACCCTGGGGCCGAAGCAGGCGCCGGAGGGTAAGCCGGAACCGGAGCCCGAGCAGGAGGCAGCCGTGACCGGTCCACGTTAGAGCGCGCGGGTACTCCTTAGCACTTCTAGTCCGTTGTAAAATAATGTGCCTCCTACTACTGCCGTTGTTACTGACCAAAACAAGGGCGAAAATATGAAAAAGTGACCTGTGCCTACTCGTATTCCTCATGCTGAGGTGAAGTTCGCTTAACAGTTGTACCTGCCATTTTCCTTTGAGAAAGTGCCAGATGGGACGTCGCATTTCGTGTCACTCGTTAGATACGGTGATCCGCTGGCGGGTTAGGGCCGCCTCGGGCGCTGTCACCGCTCGGCTCCGGGTTCGAGATGACGCCGCTGGAGAAATTCTGGGCGGGATACTGGGCCGCTGCTGAAATACACCTGTTCTTGTAGTTAACTGCCTTTCAAACCTGTGTCTGGAAACAGTACTTCAGCAAGATAGTTAAGGAACACTCCGACAAAGCACAAACTGAAAATATAGTGTCCCTATCTTATGACAGTGTATTTTTCTAGGTTTGCATTTGCTTAAATATTGTTGAGGGGGATAATGGGAATTCAACATGATGCTTTGCATGTTCGTCTTTCTTTCACACAGACTCTCCACAGGGATGCCGTGGTGCCGACACAAAACGTGCACCCTTGCCACATCCTCTTCTTCACTTATTACATCTACCCATGCATATTGCTTATAATTTTTTACATTTGTCTTCATTGCTTTTTGGTTTACAGTCTTTTTTTCCAGCACTAACAGGTTGTTGTCCATCTGAGGCTGGTGGGTCAGTGGTGCAAACACCATGCAGGGGTGTGGTGTGGCTGACATTTGGCTGTGTTGTCTTGGGCTGTGTCAACATCTGTTCATGGTCCCTTTCAAAGCGGGTATCTGTGCGTCTTCTAACAACGTTGCGGAGGGGAGCGTGTTACAGTAACCATGATAACATATTAGAAAACTCAAATGAAGTGACTCAAAAAGTGAGACTGAACGTGTAAGTGACATTTGTGCTGTAAATCATCTCTATTCGAGTTCAGATGATATCGCTGAAGTCTGAGTTTGCCTAACTGGACAGAAAAATTTTTTCCAACATAAAGAATACAGGCAGACACAAGCTACGAAATTAGCAGTGGTCATATCACAATCCCCTGAGGCTCTGTGCAGCTTCCTGCCTCAGGGCTTTGTTTACAAAATGCCCATTAGATCCCCCTTTGAACACAGATGTTTGCTATGATTTGCTAATCCGTAATGACAATAGTTCTGTGCATTTATGCTGAATGCTGCACTCACAAATGATGTGGTCCCTTGTTTCTTTTTTGCATTATTCAGCTTTTTGACAACATTTGTTTAATTTAGTTGCTTATAGCAGATCATTAAAGGTTTTTAACAAACCAGCCATTTGCTTCTCCGTTAGGTTTATATGTTCACTGTTCCAAAATTGCTATCTGTCATTTCTTTTGTTCTACTTTTATGTTCTATTGCCAAGAACTTTTTCAGAAGGCCTTTTTTTCTTTCTACATTTGTGGATTAGCTGAAATAAAAACGATCAGATTGCATATACGCAATAAAGCTATATTTACTTTCCAATTGGACTTAAGCACATGGTGAACGTTAGCTTGGCTGTGTTCTGGCAGTGGCACAGGTATTAGACATGGTTAACTTTAATTGTACAGAGATGGGCAATGTGAGCTTTTTCCCAATTTCTAAACTATTTTATTACACCTTTATTATAATACTGTTCTGCATGCTTTCCACCTCCCATTAGGCTATCATGGCAAAATAAGGTTGTCTCTCATTATAACTTCAGTTTCTGTGGGTGATTTCCCATAATTGTCATAATGTCACAGTCATAATGGTGTAAGCAACAAAAACATGCTACTGACACCAGAAGACAGTTCAAACAAAGTATAATAAGAATATCTATGGTGAATCTAGTACAGCCTGCTAAATGCACTCAATGCATTTCTTTGATTTGTACACAAAAATTTACCTTATCTTATAATGTGTTTCAGTCAGTTGATGAGGGTGCCTTGCATCATATTTCTGTTTAGTTTGGTAATTTTATGGATTCTTATTTATTTGAGAATTGATTGTAAGATCCATGAAAATGCACATTATTATTAACCTGCATGATATTGCTATGGGTAGTGCTGGTGTCAGACAGCTCCTCAACTCTATTGGGGTGTAGGTTCATATTAGGCTCAAGCTGTGCAAATTTTACATATACTGTCCAAGATCTTGTGCTTCTCCAATGGGTTCTCTAGTTTTCACCCACTGCCCAAAGACATGTCTCAGTTGAATTGGTTTTTCTGAACTGCCTGTGGTTAGTGAATGTGTCAGTAACTGTGTGTGATTTGCCAGTGATGCTTTGTGCCCAGTGCTTCTTAAATAGTCTCGCTGCAGTCCTGCATTAACTCAGATATAGATAGCAAATGAATGAGTTACTATTAGCCTTTATTTAGCTAATGTGTTTGCCCAAATGACTTACAGTGTTAGGTTTTTTTGACAGCAAGCTACTTAAAATAATCTACTATACATAATTATACAGCAGCAGGGTTTTGTATCAGTTTGTTTCTGGTACTCTGCTCAAGGGTATTACAGCACAAAGGGCATTTGAAAAGGAGACCATTAGTGTGCAACAACCCTAACCATGATGATACATAGTGCTGCCCTCTGTGGGTGATTCTGTTGTGTTTTACGAGGCCTGGACTACCATGGTGAACTACTGCTCCTCTCTGGAGGGAAGGATAGGAATAGAAGCCTAAATTAAATGTTCTGTTATTAAAGCAGCACCTTTGTGTGTGTGTGTGCGTGTTTTTCCAGGAGGCTCAGTGAACGTGTGGTCAAGAGAATAGTGTGGCCAATGGTCAGTGACGGGGCTTTGTGTAGATGCTAACAGGTAAGTTGTATGTTGGTTTAGTTCAGTAGTAAATCAGTACTGCCTTGGAGTGATATGATACCAATCAGCACTATTACTAATAATGACTCTGCTCAGTTTTATTTTGTGAGTAGAATGAATAACTCTTTTAAGTGGCCTGAATTGGCTACATACAATATATTGTTACAGTTTTTCCCAACTAATAGTCATTACTGTTTTTTGGAATATAATTGTTTCGAAGAAAGTAGTAAGTTGGTAGATTGGTTTGAATTTTGTCTTGTGGAGTATGTCATAACAAGGGTTTGTAGTTTTCTTTCGTTCCACAAAAAACTATTTTTACCAAATAATTACAATACACATTGATAATACTTAGAGGTCCTGAAGAAAAATTGTATTGTATCTACCTGTTAAATGTGTAGATGTGTGTAACATGTGTAGCTCTGTTCCCAGGTAATCATCTACTCTAGTGGTTCTGTAGAAATCAGTGATTCCATAAGAGGCAGTGAATTCTTTATTGGTCCCAGCATACTGTATGTTTCCATTGATAAAGATGGCTATACTTAGCTTTTGACATTTCCCAAGTTAGACTTCACTTTCCTGCACCTTAATGATTATTCTCTGGCCTCAGTCACAGGCTCCTGTAAGCACTGTCATTTACAAGGGCTGTTGTTATCTCAGTGGAGCTGAGTAGTGCTGTCTGGACAGGCTATTTCTGGACCAACCTATCCATGCAACACTTAGAGCCAGCTTGGGTCCCCAGGGCTCATTTGTGTTGATGGCTGACCTCTTATTTGCAAGGGTAGGTAGCTGACAGCATTGCCTTTAAAACATGTGGCCAGCTGGCCACTGACCACTAATAGCCCTTTGGTTAAGTAGGCTCCATGTGTTGTGCTGGTTACCAAAAGGTCACAACTTTGAATCTGGGAATGGAAACTCTTCAATTTTCCTGCATGACTTTTGTCCAATAAGTTGTCTGGAATATTTAAAGTGGAAACCTATAAACAGCTTTATCTAAAAACTCTGCTAAGCAACTGAAAGGTGCACCTTACTTACAGAGCATTAGACTATATTTGATGATTATGTAGGGATTCACTATTGTCACATTCAAATAATGTCTTTGTCTCATGGTATTTTAATAGCCTTGTCCAGTAAAGTTCTTTGTAGGCACCAATGCCAGTTTCAGTGGAGGTTTAGTGCCCTTTCCATCTGAGATATGAGCATCAGGACCTGCTTTGGGCTTTATTTCTCTTCATGCACATACATTCTAAATCTCATAGTGGCACTGTTGGCTAATATTTTTGCATAATTTATGGATGGCAGAAATAACCAGACCATGCTTTTGGCCACCACAGCTGGCTGACCAACTGTCCTTTGCAATAAAGTGACAGCCTTTGTGCTAATACTGCTAATCAGTCATTTCCTTACCTCCTTGTTCTGGGTAATGTAAAGAAGTAGGAGGAGCCTGGGGTCGCCTAGAAAAATCTGTTGGCCTTAGAAGAGGCTATATTAGCCATCTGAATCATGGAAGCCTGGCATACTGGGTGTCCCCTTACACTCCATATAAGGGCCCCCAGTGCCAGAGTGCTATCACTTTCTGTTGAGAAGTGCTATTCTTAGTCTGTCATTCCAACTCATCAGAGCAGGCAAGACCTCTCTTCCTTTTTCTTTCTGTACATCTCTGTCTGATTTTTATTTTATGTCTTTAAAGCAGGGTGGGGGCCAACAATTAGCAGCTCAGTCCTGTTTATTTCCCATCTTTTCTTTTCAGCTGTTGTTTTTAAAGATATCCATGAAATAATTTTTGCTTATGTTTTCTTGTTTGTTTTTCAAATTTTGTCTTTTTTTGGTTATTTATCTTAGTGGCTGCCCAGTGCCTACTGCCCACATTATTTACCAAGGGTCTGAAGGAGACACATTGAAGAGGCAATCTGACGTGAAAAGGGTTCTTTGAAGATGAGCACTTACAACATAATGCTGAGTGGTCCAGCCCCGTGGGGTTTCCGGCTGCAGGGGGGCAAGGACTTCAATATGCCCCTCACCATCTCCAGGGTAAGAACTGATCACATCATGCTATAAGTGTCTCATACAACACATACAAGAGAAGTTTAAATGCATGCTTTCTTTATGTTATACTACTAGCCATTTTATCAGCTGGTATAAAATTGCTGCTCTGAATCACACAATGCAAAATTCCTTCTGTTGTTTTCACACGAGTTGAATGATATTAATACTGACTGCTGGATTGTTGACATCATTAAAGTGGATTAGGTGGCATGAGCTCACTTCTTCCACATTCAAAAAATAGCTACTCACATTTATGAATACTATAATAATCTGCATTGAAATATAATGACAGGTGCTGAAAGTAATGCATGGTAGGAGAAGTAATGATGATACAATGCTGGTACAATGAGAAATCCACTTCATTTTTGTTTCCATTATGATAATAAAGGTACTCGCATCTTTGCTGGAGTTTGCTAAACTTCTGTCTAGATGGTTTTAGAATTGTCTTTGATGTTTGCAATAATGTACATATTTTATAGGCCTTATTAAAAAGTCTGACAGTTTTAACCACTCTAAACGTTAGAGAACTTCAACTTCTCATTTCTTGCAGGGCTCTTTCTCTATACTAAACTTATCCAAATAGTTATTTAATGGCTTGTTTAAGGTACTTAGTAATCTTAAAATAATTAAGCACCTTCTCTGCTTTTGTGGGGAGCAACCAGTAAATTCAAGGAGAAGTGAAGAAAAATTTGAAAGAGAAAATTAAATCAAGTAAATGTGAATAAACAGATATCACTAAAGTTCAAGTACTTGGTGTCTTTACCTCCTCATTTTTGGAGGTCCATGGATACAGCTGGAGGAGGATGTATTGCTCTGCAGGGCTATCCTGTTTCTGAGAAGGTGGGGAGCTAAGGGAAGGGAGGAGTGGACCACCAGTGTTGCAGTGCAGTGCTGTGTTATTAGAACTTCTGCTCTAGACAGGGGAGGGCAGGTATCTGCTAGTTCCTAGCTTCTTTAGCCAAGAGTGCCATTTGTATGAGAGGAACTAAAGTTTCGGGGCGAGAAGTCGAGATGCAAATGGTGTAAGTTGGCCTCACTCCAGGTGAAGCAAGAAACATGGTCTTCTTAACATATTTTATGATTAGGAGCAGTGGTAGGCCTTTGCTTTCCCTGGAGCTGACTCACTATGGACATCCTTATATGGCAAAAACCCCTCACAAACTGAAGCAGTTATACATGGCTTACTCAGCACGGGCACAAGCAAAGAAATAAGAAATAATTTGTATGACTTGAATTTAGGGCTGTGATGCTGAGGATGCGAAGTCTGTCACAGAGCTAGAACTGTTCTGGCCTACCTTTTGCAAAAAGAACCATTTTGAGTACATTAAATATGAGCAGAAGATAAGATTATTTGGAAGCATGGCTGCTGCACCCAAACTATTGGAGAGCAGAAGAGGAAAAACCTCAGGTGTTGGACAGAGTCCTCCTTGAAAGCACGGCACCAAGGGCAGAAGGACCAGTCAATCATAAACCCAACAGGTGGAACTCTTTTTTAGGATGTCTCTGGCTGTGTTGGTTTGTGCATCAAGGTGTTTTGCTAGAGATATAAAATGCTATCATAATGAGTGTATCGACATAGAGGAGGGAAGGTGATTTAAGTTGCAAATACATAGCTTGTATAAGCACTTACATCTCGTTCTCCAACCCTTCTACCTGGTTTTTCTTTGAACTACATATATATAGCAAGGTTTGCAAGCACTTCATAGTAAGTGTGGAAATAGCAGTGTCTGTTGTGAAAATTAAGTAAATGTGGATTTTGAAATGACCCAAAGGATAGTTTTGCAGTCATTAGATAAAATAATGGTTTGATTATCAATTCTTTTTGTAACAGTTGCCAGTGACTGTCATTAAAGTGTACAGTGCACCTTGGACAGTGTACTACTTCAACATATGGAAGCAAATAGGACCATACATCTCTTCACTTGATTTTTTTCACAAGTCCAGTCACTTTTACCACTACAATGCAATAAACAATTTAATAATACACATCCCTTTATGTTTTCATGGATTATGTCCTTTAAAAACCTCGAATGAAAGAAAAAAAGACATTTTATTTCAAATTATTCAGTTGCTTGTCCAGTCCAGAGTTGCTATGATCCAGAGCTTTTCCCAGAAACAGTGCACAGGGCAGGGTACACCCTTGATAGTTTATTAAATTTTATTTACTTCTAACAGAAGTAAATTTGTCTACTTTAAAATAACCAAAAATAGAGTACATCATCCACTCAGCTCATTAGCATGTGCGGTCTGGTTTCTTTCAATTTTTTTTTCATCAATAAAAGCTTAATAATAGAGACACCTCAATTAATTCAATAGACAGATTCTGTAGAAGTGTCTGATATAAATAGAAATTATTACAAATTTGCGGTAGGACGTAAAAATGTATTAACTTAGAGCTACATTAAAATGAAAATTACTGTAATTTAAAGTGACTGAAAATAAAAATGCAGCTCCATAAACTTCAGTTGAATAGAGACCGTTTACTGACTTATCCCATTACCTTGCCTCATGTTCCAGATCTTGCTATTGATCACCAGCACCCACAAATACCAGACCAAGCTGTAAATACTGTGGAACAAGTGCAAGGCCATATAAGGGCCAGGGTGGCACTGGTCCACTCAGAAAGACAGCTGGCATACTCAATCAGAACTGAGGGAATTCTGTGGTTTGGAGTAAAACAGAGAAAAATTGAAATAAAAAAAATTTTGTTGCATGCAAATGATACATAAATCATATACATACATGAGCCAGGGGTTAGGGTAACACCTTTCAAGAGTGTGTTTTCCTTCCATTTAATTTGGAATAGTTTGATATGATTGGTTAGGCTGTTTGCATACTTATTGTTACTAGTCAGATTCGTTCCTTTTCCTGCCAGTCTTTTTTTCTTGGTCCATATAACATAACTAGCTTAAGTTGTCCATGCCAAGATGTGATTATAGCCAAGCAGAGCTCTTTAAATAACTACTGGTTAAAAAAAACAAAGACAAAACCCAAAGAAACTTCTGTTTCACCAGACCATGACAATGCAAATACCAGGAGCAGCAATCAAAATCCCAACAGGAATATTCACCTACCTTGGTACGCCCAGTTCCTTACAGTGAAAAAAGTTGACTATGAGTTGAACTAGTCTGATCCCATATTCGTACTCTGTTTCAGTGAGTTTTGCTGTCAACTAGTTCCTAGATGTAGAAATGTGAAATGTGAGAAATTAATTTATATATGTGTGTGTGTGTGTGTGTGTGTGTATATATATATATGTATATATATATATATATATATATATATATATATATATATATATATATATAAATGTAAAATCTTTGTATTGTCAAAAACTCTTACTTTAGAAGTTTGTAATGTAAAAACTTTGTGCATTTTGAAATACTGAGAGGACCCAGTATATTTTAAAACTTCAGGTAAACCTGTTGACTTATGTTTGTTGGGATAATTGAATTACTGTATGTAAAAAGGCCCAGAGAGGCAATAGAGACTACATTTGTTTTTATTGTATTGTGTATTTGTTTTCAAAGAATCTCAAACCAATATAAATGCTATGAAATATGAAATGTGTCACCTTATCCATGAGAAGCTTTCCAATAAATTGTCTTTTGTTGATGACAATGGCCAATAAAAACATCTACTTGCTTGAGCATCACATGATGAGTATTGTCAACAAATGTGCCATTTCAGTGTTCATTTCAGGATTATCTTAGTCCCCATGTGGTCTCCTCTTTGAAGCTATAAACCTGAGTTCTTAGAACTTAGATCTAGAACTTGAGCCTGATGATTACAGCTTGTGCGCAGAGAAAAACCTTAACCTTACATATAATTGTGGACTCATCTCACCAAGAAGGAAACCTAGGACAGTTGAGTTTTGCCTCTAAATCAAAATGATTTAAAAGATAAAAGGCATGAAAGCTAAAACAAATGTCTTATAGATGTCTTGAACCCATCTACAACAGCAAGCAACAGATGGTGGATATAAATACTTTGCCGGTCAAGATAATGTGTGTGTTCCTAAAATTAAAACCGTTATGGTCCTCTGAATATTATCTTTATGAAGAGATGTCCAACTGCAGTTCTAGATAATTGTGAACTTTAGGGTTTCCATCTCTATGTAAACATTCAACAGTGTCATTACTGAGACGGTTGGCCTGATTATTAAATATGGCAAATTATGTCCTTCACTACTTCAATCAAATGCTTAAATACTTTACAGTGACACAACACCCCCCAAAATTTTTGCAGGTATAGCTATTGCTGAATCCAGCCAGGAATGGTCTGCAATGTTTGCGTAACCTGTAAGATTAATATATTTGTGCCACCAGAATGAGGTTATAGATCCAACCTGTCTTTGACTGTCATTCACTGGATAGTCATACTTCACATTATTTTCAGTATTTCTGTTTGGTTGAAGGATAGAGAGCCTTCAGGACCTAATTACTTCAGAGATCTTGTTTCTTGTATTTGCTTATGGTAGCGTGACGGTTGATTAGTTTCTTTTAGGTGATCTGATTTCTGGTCCTGTCTTGGACTAAGTATAACCACAGGTTAACTTATGATACTAGTGTTCATGGAATGGATATGTTCCTGCCATATAGATTGTATTAGGACACCAAGGGGCCTTCTTCTTTGAGCAGCTGGCAGTTAAACATGGAATTCCACACTGCTAGCATTTAATATCTGGCTATATGGGTGCTCTCAAGTTTTATGATTAAATCTGAGATGTATTGATCTTCTAAGTACATGCCAGATATGTGATGCGGTTTGTAATCTTGTAAAAATTCTGCGATGAAAATAAGTATCTCCCTTGGACATTGGCGAGAGTGTCTCCTTGCAGAATTATTTAAAGACTCTCCTTTGCTGCATCTTAATTTTGAACACATTGTTCTGAGATGTTTGTGTGACAGTTTTGAAAATTGTTGTGTGATGAAACACCAAGATATCAACACTGTTTTCCCCTGCACTGCAATATTGATAGGCAGCCAAAGACATTTGCTTGTGTATTTTTATTCTTTTCTAGTACTTTTTCACTGTGTTTAGTTCAACTGTGCCAGCAACAAGAGGAAATACTATTTATATAGTCCATATCTTGATCCTGTCAAGGCAAACTCGATAGACTTGGCTTGGAGAAATGAAACATAATATGGTTTTGTGAATTGCAAGTGAAGAAGTGCTCACTGAATGAGATGTAAAAAATAGCTCATGATAACCTCAACCCATCACATACACTTTTTGGCCTCTTTTTCTGTTTTTCCACACAAGGCTCTTCCTGCAGCATGTCACTACAGTATCATCACTGTAAAATAGAATTGTTGGTCCATTTTGGCAGTGTTGAGTAATGGTGATCAGCTGGCATGGTTTGGGAGAGACCTGGAATTCGAATCTGTCAGGATATGTGGGATGCCTTGTTACTACTTTGGAAGGTCTTGGTGACTTTGCAAGCAGGTCATAGACTATTTTTAGCTCTTTCAGTCCTCATCTTTACTGGTCTCACTTTTAGTTGACACTTTTCAAATAATTTTTTTTTTGCTGTTTATGCTCTCTTGATGTCATAAGCTGTATTTAGGTGAAAGTTTTGGGAATATCATACGACATTTCACGTGGCAACCCCACATGAACAAACACCTGTGTGTTCACATGAAAGCTAAGCAGGCAGTATTTTGTAGCAATTAAACACAAAACTTAACAATCCTTGATTCAGCAGCTTTAGTGCTCTAATGGATCACAATGGATATGTATGTTTTATTTCACAGTTTGTCTCATATTTTGCTTTTTGCTGCTTCCTCTGTCTCTGAAAAACTGTTTTCTGTTCAATGATCTTTTCTGCAAGGTTTTTTATGATGAAGCTCATATTAAGTTTTATATTAAAGTCATCACAATACCTCATCAGAGAATTCACTTAGTGTATACAATAGGCAATACAGAAAGCTTTCATTTTTATTAACATTTGCTGTTTTCTTTTGCTCATCTTGGTTATAATAAAAACTATTAATGTAAAAATTATATTAAGGTTTTACAACATAATGTGTACTACATTTTGGCAGCAACACAGAAAGGTGTATTACACTATATTACTTTTATTGTGCTCCTAAGATTAGGCTACCAGTTTGCATGGGAAACATATAGGGTCAAATACAGTGAGGGTCTGGACACTGACCTATGTATGAGTTGTGGCTTCCCTGTCGTCAGCATTAGCTCCAGGACTACGCTATGAAAAGTCTCTGTTGAGTTATCATACATTGCTAATGTTAGCCCAGCTCCAACAGTCCTAATATTCCAGCACAGCTACACACTGGTTGTGGAATCAGAGGCACCCTGAGGTGAGGGTAGTGCTGACACTAGGAACTGTTTTTAGCAGGGAGCTGAAGGTCAGTTTCGTACCCAAAGGGTCAGACTACTGGTACCTGGTGACAGTAAGGTCAAGGATTTCCCTTCGGCACTCACCCTGGGACATGCCCAGGCTTTCCCAGGGGAGTGTCATATGTCGGCCAGCATAGGTCATTGTGCATAGTCAGTGGTTTCACTGTAGTATACAGAAACTTGTTCATCAGATTTCCAACACTAACTCTGACACAGGATTAAGGTAAGAGTAAAATTTAGATTTAGGTGCTGTAAATACACAGCATAGGAAGATTATTTCATGCCTCAAAACTACTTCTAAAATTTCATGTACAATGATCCTGAATTTTTTTTTTTTTTACTTATTTCATATACTGCACGTTAATAAGGACTACATTGGTATTTCTTTACTCTGACTTTTGTCTTTGGGTTTTAAACATTTCATTAAAAAAAACTGAAGCAGTTTCCACTTTATGCACAACCAGTGCCACTTTGGCTCAAAGATAATGCTGATGTGGAGACAGCATTCTCAGAATTGATCCCTGACTTATTTTTGTGGTAAGAATTTGAGTTATAGAGGTCAGGTCAGAGCTTTGACAATTCACAGGGGTATAGTTTGAATCTGTTGGTGTGAGCCAAACACCCATAAGAGTGTTCAATCCTGAATATGGCACCAATGTAGCATAGGTCTATCCAGTGTCTTTGGGAACTTGTCGGAACTCTGAACTCATGGGTGTTTTTTAAGGTATAAGCCTCCCTTCTCTTACCCAATTCCTCTGCATCCCTTTTCTTTATTACCTCCTATCTTTCTCTTGCCCTATCTTTAATCTGTACAACTCTTACTCTCTCCCTTCTTTTGCTTCTTTCTTCCCTCTGGTGCCCCACTTTTTTTCCTGAAGCCTCCAGCCAGGCAATGAAGAGGCCCTTTGTTAACTGCAGTGAGTAAGAGAGTTGAACTGGCATATCAACTACTCACTCAGCCGGCCATCAGTTGGATAGCCCGGGAGGGAAAGGTTAATGCCAGGTTTGTAATTTGGCACTTACAATCCACTACTCGCTCTCATGGGCACTTTGTGTTCTTCTTTTCCTTTTGTAGTTAACCATGCTTTCCTTTGTTTAAAGCAACTAGAGGCCCCTGCATTATAATGCATGAAAAGAGTAAATAAGAATTTGCTGTGTATTTATCAGGAGGAACAGAACTGCACATACTTCTGTATGTCATTACTATAGACTATTCAGAAAGGGGGGGGGGATTGATGATAGGTATTCTTTTCAAAATAGACACATCTTTCTGTCTGTTACAAGGGCCTCTACTCTGCACCCCACTATTGCACAAAAAATTCTGGTAGCTCTCACTGGTTGCAAGGACTCTTCGATATCAGTGGACGGTTTGCATCCAAAATAGTTTTATTCTCTCTCTTTGTCCTGATGAAGTGTTGAGGGAAACCAGGGAGTTGGGCGACTGTCAGAGGTTAAAGAGCACCTGGAAGTCTTGCACACCCCTTTGCCTGGCAAGATATTGCTGTGATTGCCACAACCTTTTCAATATGTCAGGAGACTTAAACCTTTGTTTGGCAATTACTGCTGACATTTATCTAACTTCACTGCAAAAACAGAGGCAAGGACAAGTGTCTGACTGTCATTGAGTTACGCAGCTGTCACTTTTGGTTTAGATGTGCATAAACATGCTGGGCTTCCCAGATAACAAGGAATTCATTGCCTCCATTTACATGACCCTACTGCCTTGGTGGGATGTAAATTTTGTATGTATACATTATAAAATGGCCAGTTTTTAGAGTACTCAACCATGTTAAACTGCATATGTACCTAAACAGTCTGATGTGTGCTGCATGTAGCGCTTATGTACTACCATAGAACATACAGTTCACACGCTGCATGTAAATAAGCAATATGTTTTTATATTTTGATACAAGCCTGTACAGAAAATCTTAAGCTACTGTCCTTCCTCTTTCTGTCAAATCCTAGCTAAAAGGTTAATTGTTGTTTAAAAATCTAATTTTAAAGCAGATATCTTCTTGCTTCTTGCAAAGTCCAAAATACTTTGCACGTGGGGTACACGTACACAGCCAACATCTTCAGATTCAGTGTCAGCAGCTGGTTTTGGAGGAGGGAGATCATCTTTCTTGCCATATATATGCACCTTCACCTCAGTCTTGGGATTTGGGTTTTTGTTTTTAATATGTTCATGTCAATTTTCTCATCTGCTTGGTGATCAAATGAATGGCATTCCAATTTTGAGTCTCCTTGTAGCTGCTCTGAGATCTCCCTTTGTGTTTTATATATATATATATATATATATATATATATATATATATATATATACACACACACACACACACACACACACACACACACACACTATTGTAAAGCCTCCTCTGCTAAATGGAAACCCTTGAAAATCAAATTCTTCACATTTAAAGACATGGATTCAGCATATGAAGACGTACAGAAATGTTTAGCCAAATCTCTTTATCTAACAGTTCTGAAAAAATTTCACTTTAATGGTGTCCCACACAATTCCACCAATGTGGCAGACCTTATATGTAAGGATGCTATATTTGGTTTGATTAAATTATTTTTGACTAGATTTTTAATTAATTTTCTGTGACTTTTTTTGAATACAGAAACTATTCTCATATGAAATGGTTTAATTATGTTCTTCATCAGATATGGTGCGACAGTGACAAAACTGGAAGCACTTCTGCCACACAGCACTTGAGCTGTTTGGGTGTGAGTTTGAATCTTGTGCTGTGTGGAGTGTGCATTTTGCCCTTATGTGTGTGCCACTTTTCCTCCAAGTGTTCTGGTTTCCTCTCACAGTCCAAAGACATGTGTTTCAGGTGAACTGATGACTCTAAATTGCCCCGTGGTGTGTGACTGGATGAGTGACTTTGTGTGTGGCTGCCACTGAGAGGAATTGCTGTCCCATTTGCTAGCTGTGCTTCTGTGAAAGGCTCTGGATCCTGACTTGGATGAACATTTATGAACAGCGAGTGTTATTTGGCAACTATGTAACCAGATATCCGGCTAGTGGATGGGCTGTGCAGTTGTCCAGTAAAAGAATAACTTTTACTTCCAACTTAAATTTACAAATGTACTCAAATGTTTCTCTAGTCATTCAGGTGCTCTTACTCTGGGTACAACTGAACAGCAGAGACCTCATATTGTTATGATGGAAACATCACAGAACTCTGGATTTTGTAATTGTTAAAGGCTTAAGCTTGTGGAGCCTGATTTAATGTGAAACAAAAGGGCCAGTCATTCCATTTATCTCTCGTGTTTGTGAATTTCATCTTTGGTTGATAATGAATGACAACATCTTGAAGCACAGGTCAGTTTCATCACAGTTAAACACCTTGTGAACACTGTAACCACCATCTCTGAGAATCTAGACATCAGCCTCCTACTTTAAACTTGGATTGTACCTTGTTGATGCTGCAATCAGATTTATGTTTGGACTGTCAAGATTTTGAGACAGGCAGGACTTTTGATCATGAATAAACCAGTGGTGTAGCATAGAATCCATATTTTCATCTGCAGTTGGCTTAACCTTTTGGTGTTGAAGGGTATACAGCATGATTTGTCCGGTAACAGATTTAAATAGATGTGATTTTTTTCATTTCATACCGTATTTTTTTCTGCTTTATATTTCAAAATGAAATGATGAAATGACATTGGGCTGGGCTTGTAGAATGTATCAGAGCTAAACTGTGGGTGGCTAATCTGCCAACTTGGGTCTGAAATTGATTGTTGTGCTATATCTGAATTGGCATTGTTGTAAGATGTATTATTGCAAGGTCTTATACTATCACATTCATAGAGACAAAGATTTTACAAATTAGAGGAGAGATGTTAAGTTCTGCCACTATGCAGCACAGCTCTCTGTGAAAGCTTCATTAAGGCAGTGAAGAATAGCCCTCTTTTTATATGCATTCTTTTGTTTAAACTTTTGAATATCTAAAAGATATCTAGTATTTTGCAATCAAATGTAAATGTATATCCATCCATCCATCCATCCATTTTCACTAACCCCTTCTCATGGTCAGGGCCACAGCATTTCCTGATCACTCTGCACAAGGCAAGGAGGGGGCAGACCCTGGGCAGGACTGCAGTCCATTGCTGGGTAGTCACATACATACACAGTCACTCACTCACCCACACACTAAGGGAAATTTAACGAAGCCACTGAATTTGAAACATATGTCTTTGGACTGTGGAAGTAAACCCATGCAGATGCAGGAGAAAATGCCAGCTGCACACTGACTAAGCTGGATTCAAACCAACATCCTAACAGTCCTGGACCTGTCAGCATTACCCACTTCACCACCATGCCACCTGATATATACAGTCCTGTTACCCAACCCCCTGTTGTTTCACTAACCTTGCATCTTGCCACATGCTGTGAAAAACATTTCCTATCATGCTATTTCCCATGAAAAACCATCAGTCTTGCCTCTCGGTTTTTTCGCATGAGTGAAATGTGTTACCACCTATGCAATTCTGCCCCATTATACTGTCATTTGCAGCAAACAATGGCCTCTGATGCCATATTAACAATCTGATATAGACTATTGTCTTCTGGGTTGCCCACCTTCACCTGCTGCAGCTGAAATCTCATTCAGTTGCATTGAATTAGTATGTCTCTGCATTTAATGCAGTCCTAAGGCCTAAGAATCTAATTTCTTTTCATTTTGCAGTAAGATGTCAGTCAAATGAAAGTTGTTTTGTCTGAGCACTGAGCAGAAGACAGAGATCTGTGTGTTTTTGTGTAGTAGCCCTTCAATAACACAGCAATTTAGCCAGACTGTTAGCTGGCATTTGGTGGGCAACATTTTTGATATATACACATATTGTAACTGTATATGTTGTTGTACAAGTTGTGGATTATCTGGTTTGCACCATACTGACATAGTCCCATTAAGTCGTCAACTTTGCCTCTTGCCAAAAATGTACACTTGACAAATGAGAGTGACAAAAAGATAAGACTGTATTTAGTATAATAAAAATACTGAGTATATACTTTATGCACATTGTTTTTCCTAACAATAAGCCTACAGTAACATTTGAATGCTTTTAAGAATTTTCTTTTTATGTTCAAAAATGACATTCTGCCCAACCAGAAAATATATTTACATGCAACCTTAATTTAGGAATGGCATCTTGGCTTTTAAAATTAAAATAAAATTAATGATGAAATCTTTGACAGCAGTTTGCAGATTTTCTTAATTGTAGTTATAACTGACCTTAGATAGGCTCCTCTTTTAGTTGCAACTAGCTGTATTACCTGGTGCTGCCTGTGTCCAAAAGGTATAGTGGTGGAAAGGTAAAAAATATATTATATTAGCACCAAACTGTATTACCTTTAATGTGGTTGCATTTAGTACATTAGTGCTGGTAGTGCTGTCAGACAGGTGGAAACCAGAGAGACATGCTCCAGTCATAGTCAAATGGAACAGGAAAATACAAAATATATATCACCAAACTTACTTCACTGTGTGTGTGAAAGCAAGAGAGAGTGTGTGTGTGTGTGTGTGTGTGTGTGTGTGTGTGTGTGTGTGTGTGTGGAGTGAAATGATTTGTCAAGTACGTCAGCGCGTACTCATATGTGGCAAGAAAATCCTCCAGCGTAATGTACATACTGTCTTCATGTGACGTTAATACTCCTAGTTCTCCAATTTCGCATTTTCAAAACAGTAAGTGACCTTTATTGAGTTTTATGAACTTTACGCAAAAACCGTCCCTTAGGATGAGAAGTACCTTTGCAGGTAATGAGAAGTACATAAAGAACAAACAAAGAGATAAACAGATAAACCTTTATAAATATGGAGATAAACCAAAGTTGCAGCCTGTGCACATGAAAGAAAAGCAAAGGTAAAGGCTGACCCAATGGTTTCTGGTTGAAGTCTCTGAAGTACACTGTTATTTTCCATGGAAGACGATACTCTGATTTGAAATATGCTCCAGGGCAGACTAAAAACTGCTGTTGCCCACACTAGTTTGGATAAAAGGAAATGCCTTTTTAGCTAGGCAATGGAAAAAAGCAAGCAGCTTGTCCAAGGAAAAGTGTTTTGAGAGACATAAGAATTTATGAACAGCAGGTCAGGAGGGGGGACTAGAAATGTTGACAGTGCCTTTTATTTTTAAGATTTACCACTTTCCAAAGACCTCCTCTCTACTAATGGGAAGTCATCATCACCATAAGAGGAAATTGCACCATAAGATTAAACTACTGGACATGTGTCTAGAATAGTAACTGACCAAAGGAAAATAGGCAGTAAGGGGTGCTTAAACATGTACCCAAAAAAGAGAATGGGGCAAGCTTTACTTTTTGGACTCAGGGACAAATATGTCTGACATAGACCCCAAAGAAGATTGACAGTAGCCACCCTCCAAAATTAGAGGCTTCCTCCCAAGCCAGGTTGTATTAGAGGCATTCCACTGTTAACTCAGTTATCATCTTCTTTGGGGCCCATTAAATCCATGGATTATCATTGTTCAAGTTATGAAATATCAGCAGAGTGCCTTTAAATATAACACAACTAACATGTCCTACAGCTGTCCAGGATTAGCTCTATTGGACAGCGCACTGCAGTCCATTCTCTGTGCAACAGGCAGTGTATAAGGTATATCTGTTTAGATTATGGTACGAAACACGCCAGCTAACCGTGTATTAGATTCTTCGCAGGTCTCTTTGGGGTCTTTTTCTCACTTCTCACCAGTTAATGTTTGCTAGATGGATACATTTAAAATTTGGACATGAACTACCACACCTCAAGTGGAATCATTTCCCTGTCTTTGTCTCTATCACTGTCCTGACTGCTCATTCTGTTTTTGTTCACTACTGACAAACTGGCTCCCTTGTCTGCTTCTTTGGGTGACATTTTGTTGAGCTCTCTACCAGTGGACAACTCTCCTCCAATCCTTCTGAGTGACTTCAACATACATCTTCAGGGCATTCAAGCAGGCAGACTTCAGTTCTCTAAACTCTTCATGTACCAGTCTACTGCCATTCACCAGGCCATTAACCATCTTGACCTGATCTTCACTTAAATTTGTTGCTCCTATTGCTGTGTTCAAAAAACTTTCCTCCTTTCTTCTTTCGTCTCTGATGTTCTGACTTCTCGTCCCATTGATTGCAAGGTTCTCTTATCTGCCACTGACACAGTCAATAATTTGTTGCTATTATCCTTATCTGCTTGACTCTCTTTGTCATGTTATGATTACGCCAACTCACCTATAGCCCATGGGAATCACCAGAAATTGACTTATTTGCTACCTTTCACTTTGCATTTTCCTCAAAAAAAACAAAAATAAGTTTGGTATGACTGTAAAATTTTGGATACTAATTTTCTATTATTCATTAGCGTTCAGATATTAAAAGAAATATTGATTTATTGGATTAGTGGTACATTAGTGCATTTATTTTTTTCATAATTCATAAATTTTAACTATTTTTAATTTTACTTTGAAAACAGAGGGTTATGCTATGGTGTTTGCTGCATCCTTTATCAGCTCTTCCCTTGCGTTCACAGATTACCCCAGGGAGCAAAGCAGCACAGTTCAACCTGACCCCGGGTGACATTATCGTGGCCATTGATGGGGTCAGTACTGAGGGCATGACTCATCTGGAGGCTCAAAACAAGATTAAGTGTGCCAGCTTCAATCTATCTCTCACCATGCAAAGGTACTGTGTGCCACACTTTGTGGTGCTTCCATGCAATGTAAACCTCTGCTGTACATCTGTAAGCAACAAAACTTTGCCATGCATATCTGCAGGCCACACACCCGCACACCACACAAGAGGCATTCCACACACCTACAGGCTCCTCACCTGCAGCACATATATCATGTTTCTGTCAAAAAAAACAAATTCTATTCTTTTTCAGTTGGTGAATTTTCATATGAAATTACATGTTCAAAATCAAACAAGTAAAAAATGAACAAATAAATTTTACTCTTATTAAAACTGACATTTTCATTAAACCACTAAAGCACAATTTTAAGATCAAAATGCCTTTTATTTCTGAATGTGAAAGACCATGAGTGAATCTTAAATAACTACAAGTATATTTACTGCTGCTTTTTTCTTTGTAGGAAATATCATTTAGCAAGTCAGTTCTTTAGATGGAAATATTTCAACTTACAGCCAGGTTGACACAAATTTCAAAAGTTACTTACTCCACAGCTTAGCTCTCTGTAAAATCATGAACATGTAACTAGTGCAAAGTCAAATTTCATGTTATTAATAAATATAGAGATTAGTTCAAAATAGAAAATGGCAGCCTTCTAATAGAACTGAACAACCTTTAAAAAATGAAATGCTCCTTCTAATTTCCTGTATTGTTGTTTTGCATAATTATGTATCTAGTGCGTTAAAAGCTTACTACTGGTAAATAATTTTTCACTGTTACAGTAGTTATATGGTATGCTATAGTATAGTATGCTGTAGCAACTTTGACGATAAAAAGGAATACTGTTTTACACACTTAAAGTCATAATGACATGCTTCTTATAAGTGCTTTGTTGCTATTCCTTTCACATCCATGAAGTGTGTAGGGCTGACAGTTATAAGTGGCCAATTATTCCAGCCATCGCAGTAGGGATGGTGGATTAAGTAAGTAAATAACTAAATTTTTTCAGTTAGCAGACACTTTTGAAAATATCTTTCAGAAATCATGCAATTGCTTCAAAGATAACTAACACAGCCTATAATTTAACACTTTCATACAGTTTTACATTTTGCTGTCTTACTGATGTATTAGAGTCAATTCTGCTATAACACGATCCTTGTGTTCCAAATAAAACATCAAATTACCCTAATTTGCTTAATAAAAATAACAGTGGGGAAAAAAGATCTGTGGCAGGCCACCTAAAGTATAGCAGTCATCACCTGCAAGAACCTCATGCCAGACACAAAATTAAAATAAGCGTTAGCATAAAACCTTCTACAATCATAATCTACTGCTAGTTAAAGAAAAAGTACCTGAAAATAATGACTGCAGTTTGTGACACTGTGCTTTTTCATTTCTTTCAAATCGCTTCATAGCATGTTACTTTGTTTTGTGATCCCAACATAGACTGCTTGAATGCTTCTCTACATGCTCCTTTAATGCTTTTGTTTCTGTTTTTCACACTCACCTTGGTCAACCTTGTGTAACACAGTAGATCATGTGGTTCTTCAGAGGCAATTTTTGTCAAATATGCAAATTATGCCCAAAATTAAATTGTGCATTATAGTAGAACTGACTTTACTTGTGGGTTATCTTTACTGAGGTCACTGGATTTTTATTAGTAGGTACTGTTTAAAAAGTAGTGGCTTTAGAGAGTGCATAGTTTGGTCAGATAGTGAAAGATTATGGTCACTGTGCATCCAATAACTATTTACTTTTTTCTCTCACTGTGTCTTTATAACTAGGACTGAATCTCAAAAACCAAAAAAGGATAATGTACAGCAATTGTTTGTCTTTGTTTTAATCACCTTTGTGGTACCTGTCTGTCATGCAGCACCATTTAAATATGGTTTATAGCCAATCAAACTGCAATGTCAAAATCCCTGTAGAAGGGGATTCCGAAAGTATGTATGAATCACAGCAGACATAAAAAGTCTATCTCTCCCTTATCCTAGGGCCCTGTCAGGGATCTGCATACAATGCCTGCTTGGTAAGGTGTTCATTACCAGACATTACCATGACACTGTGCTATCCTATTTTTACCTTCCACTCTGCTTAAAGCAGAAAAAGTCACATGACTGAACAATACATGTTGCTTCAGTATTACTTGTCATGTCCCAGGAACAAGGATGTTTTGATTATGGTTGGTTTTGGGTGAAAAAAGGACAGCCTTGTTGGCTGTAGGATGCACATTAAGGGATTTAAATGCAATGCAATACTGCAAAAATGCAATACTGGTTAAGAGTTCAGGATTTGGATGCATAGCAGGACAATGGATTAGTCAAAGATGTGGTTAAGCTTGTGAGCTTCCGCTTTCAGTAATATTCTAAACAACTGTAGAGATGAAAAAATATTTATTTACCAAATCATATACAACTGACCCACAGGACTTTATTTGTGGGTCTCTCATGTGCCTTTTATCCCTTTATTCTTTGGGAACAAGGAAGAAAGACAGTGGCTCTCACTGAAGCTGTTTAGTCAGTGATAGGCTGGTGATGTCCAGTGAAACTGATACTCAGAGGGCCTGTTGTGGAAGAGAGTCTTGCTGCTCTTTCTGTGGCATTTCTCACAGCCATTTCATCTCCTGGTAGCCTTGAGCAGATGTATTCACTGATTGTAGGGGTCTCCTCAACCTGGCCACAAGCATGGATGCAAAAAACAAGATAATGTCTGAAGAATGATAACTGCCTGCCATTTGTTTGGGTTTTCTGTCCTGATGAGGTGGCAGCTATTTAATTTGGAAAGGTCACAGCACTGATTTTCCCCATGTTTCTTATCTAAGCCAAGTGCCAGAAGATGCTGTTAAATGTGACAGGAGTGCTTGAGGGTGTGTATGACATACTGATAACTGACTACACTCATTGGTTCCGCAGTGACCCTAGCAAAGTAAATAGCTAACTTTCCATCCATCTGTCTCGCTTGCTTAGGTCACCTAATTGTCAGCAGACAGTAGGTAGAACAAGAGGGATTGACCTGTTCTCTTTGTAGGCAAATGATTTGTGGTGCATAAATGTCATTTTTCTGGCATAGCAATAACTGTGCCCATGTGCTGCTTGTCAGGTGTGTGATTCAAGTCCAGCTACAGGTGTGTGGAGTTTATATGTTCTCACATAGTACATCCACTTCAATCATGCAAATAGGGAGATTGTAAACTGGAGTATGACTACTGTAGAACTATGTTTGTTTAACATCATGTCTTTTTGGTGGATGTATGTATCACTGATAATGTGATGACAAAGCTGTCCTATATTGAGTATGACTTTTATGAGAATCTGACTTCTGTTCCAGTTGAGCAGCAATGTGTGCAACAGCCATTGTCCATTTAATTGTAAGTGATTCCCTATGCCACCTCTGGCCTGGCAGGACCTCGACCAAACAATCTTCCAGCCGCTATACCTCATTGCCTGTGGGCTCCTGTGGAATCTATCTGAACTGTTCAGTCAGCCAGAAATGGGTTGAGCATTTCCTATTATGCCACAGGTGAACACAACTGACTACTCTGTTTAAGCAGGAACTCCTTGTCTTTTGATTTCAGGTGCAGGTTGAGCTCCTTTCAGTTGTCAGCTTGCATTGCACAGCCTGCAATTTGATCACCTTTAACCTTCCCCTTGCTGCAACCATAAGTACTTTATCCTATTATTAAGTTGTACAGATGTGGCAGCCCTTTACATCTGGTCAGGAGTGTTTCCACACATCCATGGTCTAGTGTGTATGGAGCTGATCATCTGAAGGAAACAAGGCTGTTGAATTATGTTTCAAACAATTTTCTTAAATCTCATCTGCTGAAGTTTAGAAGCAGAATGCAAACAATGATAATGGAACTGACACTCAAATGTTGCCAAAATACGGCAAGTTTGCATCCTGGTGTTCCACTTTATTCTTACGTGTGCTGTACCATACAGTGTAAAAACAGGATCAGTGGCAGTACAGCGACAGCAGACACTTCAGTTGCAAAGTGACAGCTTTCATTTTTAATATGTGCCATAATGATACTGTTTGTACTAACTATGTATGCATTATCCAAACAAAGGAACAAAATACACATTCTACACTGTAAACATTACTGACTTGAATATCAATAGTTGTAAATATATTTGATTATGCTGTTCTGGAGTTGGGACATAAATTCATTAACCTTTTATTTTCCTTTTTATCATTAGGACAAGTGTTGCATATGCTACTTTTTAGATCCATTAACAAGTAGTGAAATCAGTCTGGGCTTCTGAAAGCAAATGGTTTACACTGAAGGGTCTTTTCTTTTCCTCTATGTGGTTCACTCTACACCTGGACTCAGGTTTTGCACAGTGATTTTGGTTTTATCCTGTTCTGTATCATCTGATTGTTTCATCCTCTAGGGTGTTTGACTTCATGATTTTATTGCTCTCTATCCCCTAAAGACATACAAAGTGTAGATCTTAGTGTATATTCAAACTTTTTTATTTCACCAAATCCAGTTAAATATTTGCAAAACATAAGGGAAGTTTAATCTTCATGCAGTCCAAAGTCTGCCTGTTTCACATACTTTTTCAGAAGGTGGGCTCATGATATCTCATGTAACATCTGAACATCTAGCTTGAGTCCAGGAATTCTTGAGTGCTTCTGAGGTTCTGGGTATCCCAGGACAAGGGGCTTGTTCAAACATTCATAATCTCCCCTCAGTCTTGCTCCAGATGAAGGAAGGTTTTACCTTCAAAGTTTGTGCAGACAAGGAGAAGGGAAGAGGTCATTTGTGTTTGCACCTCAAGTGATTATGTATCACTGGGATAGTAATATCCCACAATGCATGCTTTGGGTAAAGGTCAGTATCATGTTGGAGATAGGGGTAGTCATAGGTAGAGGTTACTTTGGTTTTGTTCATTTCTCAGCACCCAAATCTTTCATTGCGTCTTTTCTTGCCCTTTTGACCCCTACAAATGCCCAGATGGATCTGTGAAACTGAAAAAAGGAAATAATGACAGCACCGTGTTCTTCATACTTGCTGCTGTCATGCTGGATTATGCAGAACACACACAGAAAATTCCCGAATGTTCTGAAGTCTCTCTCACTGAAGGGAAAGAATTGTAGCAAGAGGCTTCATTGAGAATTGCCTGCTCCCACTCTGTTCTGGTGAAAAGAGGCCAGCTGAGTTGGACATTACTGGATGGGTGGGAGGTCCCAAGGCAGCATTGTGTGTTTCCTGATTTATTCACAGTTCAGCCCTTCTCATCACTCTTTAACAATCCTTGATGTCTTATAGCATATCACTCTAGTGTCCCCTGTGCAGACACACAAAAAGTTTTATAACTGCAGCTAATTCTTCTCAAGGAAAACTTCAGCTTTTTTTTTTTTTGGAAATAAATGTCCATGTACATACTGTATAGACTTACCTCAAGTTATGAAATATACTAATTACGACCACCCAGATCCACGACAGCAATCCCATTAGCTATATTGCATTATTTTTTATTTTAGTGAAGATTCCACTCCATCTTCTGTACAATTACATTGGCTGGTTAGACTGCTGCAAGGTACCAATATTTGTTGATGCTTGCAGTGTTCGTGCATGTTAATTGTTTATATGTTTTTATGCATCATATAAGTGTATTTTTTATTAGCAACAAAGTCTGTGCTCTTGGAGTGCCCATCTGTATTTAGCTTTTTTATTCATTTTTTCAATTTGTGATTAGGTTTTCATGGTTACACTAGTTTTTTTCATTCAGCATTTCACAAAGGGGCAAATTGTCCCCTCTACTTTTATACAGCTTTTATATGTTACAAAACCTCTGCTGAAATCACACATCATTGAAGTCTTTATTTGAACTCAAATGGTACTGAAGGCGTGATTTCCCCTTTAAATGATAGCTGTTCTTCTTTTGTTGCAAACAGTGGGTGTGATGCACAGAACTAGACTAATTTTGAAACCCCTCTTTGGAGCAAAAAAGACCAGACATTCATGGCACTCTAGACCGTTTGAACACGTCAGAGGGTTGTTCACATGGGCTGTTCCCATTGTGCCAGTGTTGCTCACCTATAACCTTGTTACAGGTTTTGCTCCCACTGCAGTTCTTCCACTCTTCATTGCACATCTAACACTCTGCGCATTATATACTCATATTATGTAGAAGTCTGTGGTAAATGTTTGTTAAGGAAAACTATTGAGGGTCAAAACAATACCTGTAGAGAGTTCCTCTGTCTTTTCAGTGCTTTTTGGCTGGCTTGGTGGTTGCCCTACTCCAGGAATGTGGTTCCTTGGACGTAAAGAGCAATATTTACATGTTTACCTCATGGCTTTAACCTCTTGAAGCTACCTTGTGTTCTGGGAGCAGCAGGTAGTGCACTGCTGTAGTGATGGTGTGGCATTGCCAGCCAATAACTTTAATTTAGTGATTAAATAGCATTTGCTCCTGAAATCTCTGAAATTTCCTTTAATGATGCAGTGTCATTTACACAAAACTTTCCTTGAAGTAGAATTCTGTATCAAAAAGTCTCCTTTAATGATGGAGTGGCATTTTTCAGGAAAAAATAACAGGTGGCAGATTTTACTATCAGTACCCTGAAGAAATATGTTAGGATTTCATTTCTAAATAATGAAAGGGGTTTTGCACATTGTGCAAAACTAACAAACTTTTCTACGGTAAGAGAGTTGAGCAGTTATGTGCACTGGAACTTTGTTTTAAAGTTACACACTACTGAAGATACTTTCTTCTTCTCTTTTTAAAAATGCATTTGTTGAGCTGCATTTCTGAAGAGCACTTAAACTGAATAGGAGTGTGGGATGGCCTTCATTCTGTTGTTCCACAAGTGTTTACAGCTTGGTTGTGGGGTTTGTGAGTGATGGTGGTCATGGTTAAGATTGAAAATGCTACACATTTATGGAAAAGGCTGATCAACAATCAGCATTAAATATGAATTTTTGGAGGTGGCATTTTTATTTTTGATAATTTGATTACATTTTAATATAACCTGAACTGAAAATGTAAAAGTAAAGCAGATTTTTCATTTTGAATAACTATATCCAAGACTTCTACAGAACCTACCCAGCAAATCAGTAAATAAATATGTACCACTTATGGTTTAATCACCTTTATTGATTATATGGATAATAAAATAAAGTGTTCAAATGCTCAAGAATTTTCTGCATACTATTTCAAGTTAATAAACGATACATTTTAAAAGATATTAAAAAACTGCTGTGGCAGACTGGTGTCCATGTTCCGTGCTTCTTACCAGATATTTCTAGGTTAGAGCTCTAGAGCACAGAAAGCCTGCATAAGATGTTAGCTGATAAAAAATAATTTTTCACCTTTATCTGTTTTATCTAGGTTTTTTCAAATATTAGTTCATCTGTATTATTAAGCTTTTATTTATGTAGTTGTTGGATTTACAAACCAATTGAGTTCCAGCTGTGCATATGAATTAGAGGACCTTGTGTAGCTGCAAACAATTAAGTGGTCAGATTGAAGCTTTTACATTTGTGCTGTAACTTCAATCACAATTACCCTTTTATTTGCACTAACTGTGCATTCCATGGGTATTAAGTATCATCTCCAGGAAAATGACATGAGTTTGTTAACTGCAATTAATCCACCAGTGAAGATGAAATACTGCTTTTTTGTTTTAAGAAACCATGGCTGTTGGCACACTGCCCTAACAAAGTCATCTAGTGCTGAACCACTGACAGCGGTTATGTTTTTGGGTTATGAGTAGTTTTTTTTGTATTATTTGCTCTTCAAAAAAGATTGATTCAGGTCAATGTAGTACCCTAAGCTTTTTTTGCATAGTATAGTATTATGGATAGGCAGACACAATCAGGAGATGAGTGCATGTGAACAAATAAATTAACTTAATCCATCATGAATCATAAAAGCTATGTAAGATATGTAAAAGCCGCAGAGTGCCTTACATACAAAGTATTTTCTTTCTCTGTACTCACAGTACACATTTTCACATTTAACCTTGAATGTTTCTGGAATAAAATGCATAAAGGCATAAATAAGATCATGAAGACAAATTGTATTTACTGATTGATACTCATGTTTGATGGATTGGCTATTCCAACTGCAATACTTCAAACACAAGTGGTTGTTTCTTCATTGGACTTTTAGATTAATTTTTAATAAATGTCTCTGTGTATCTCTCTCACTGACCTCTGGAAGATCTGGGTGATTCCATTCCAAAAACTGGATTAAAATGGGACCATTTTTATTTCTCAGGTTTGACCCACTACCTCAGAAATGGGACAACACTGTCTGTACTTCGGCCAGAGGGATAATCGTGTGTATTTTATCTGGTCAGCCAGGAGGCCTTGACTCACAGCAGTCTTTGCTGCATACTTTCTTTGTTGCAATAACAGCTATAGTTATTTATAGTGGATGCCTTCCCAGAACTTAAGATTTGCCATCTTGCCACAGCTATAGAAACATCAATGTTCAAAACAGGCCGGTGGTACCAAATCTCTGGGACTCCTTCTGTAACCTTTTTGGATTTTGTACTATTTGAATTCCTGCCCCTCAGCCCTGATGAATGGGTAAGAGGCCTGGCAGCTGTGTGGATGTTTGTGGTTTCACCAAGGTCTTGTTGCACAGCTCACTGTAGTGCATTTAGTATTGTTCAGCACAGTGACTATAGTCCTTGCTGCTGGTTATGAGGCCCTTTGACATGTATGAGTGAATAAACTGCAGCATTTATTTCCTTTTTATCCTGGAACTTTTTGACTCCTTTTGCTATTAATAGCTTTTTCAATCCTGTTTATTTCAACAGTAGGTATAAAACTATCAGTAAACTGTTATGCAGATATTGTTAGTTGAACAACCATTTTCACCCAGTCTTGGTCAGGTTATGATGATCAACAATGGTTATGTCACCTGCAGGTCAAAACGCCCAGTTCCCATGCCCACTGCTCCAATGCCCACAAGAATTGACCCCTCCATACCCATCATCCCACACCAGAAGGTAGGTGGTGCCCCTTCCCTGTTGTGATCCCTGCTGTGAGGTCTCATGCTGCCCCGCTCAGATGGGTCTCCTGGGAGACACTGGCTTGTAGTGATGTACGAAGAAAATAATAAAGATGACCTCGTCTTAGTCTCTAGTCAAATAAGGTTAAACAGATTCACTTCCAGACGACTGAACTGCCTTAGAAGCCAAAGGAGATGTAGCAAATGTTCACAGACAAGAAGGGCTATAAAAGTAAGCCATCTTAAGTTTTCCCTTAGTTTGTTGCTCAGTACCCAAAACAGACCAGAAAAATCTTTTTGTAGTGAGAACTGTACAAAAGTTTAGTTGCATCTCAAGTTCCATAAGCTTCTAAATAAAAACAAGGACAGAACACACCTTTCATTTTGCTTAGAGAACAATATTATCATACGCATTTTTGTGCTTTTTGTGTAAGCAATGGCTCCCGGAGAAAACTCGTCCAGTACAGACAGACAGACAATTGTCTCCCCCTAGTGGATATAAAGTAAAATCATCACCTGTCTAAATCAAAAATATGACCACTGTAAAACCTTTCAGCCTGTATTTAGTTTTGCCAGATTGAATTTATTTTATTTTATTTAAAAAAGCACATCTGTGTTCCCCATCCTGTACTCTGCTATCTCTAAATTACTCCTCCACCTGCGCTCACATCTTACCCCTTTGTTTCCTCCCCAAGGGTCAGGCAGTCCTGCTCAATGGCAGCCTCTCAGCCAGCAATACCTCTTCTACGTCAGTAGTGGTGTCCCATGAGACAAATTCCTGCAACAGCAAACAGGAGGTCAGCCAGTCCTGTAATGTGCTGGTGGCCCACACTGACACCACCTCTCCTGCAAAGAGGCCATTGGGCACTGCAACTCATGGCCACAAGAGGCAGTATAACACCCCAATTGGTCTATACTCAGCGGAGACACTCAGGGAGATGGCGGCGCTTCAGGGGAGCGCCAGAGGGATGGGGTCTGCAGAGGGCACCCCCTTGGGGTATGTAGCATAGAATGACAAGCCTCTAGCAAAGGTGTCAGCACCAATGGGCCCTGCCACTCCAGTCCCTCTGGTCTTGGGCTGGACACAGTGGCTGGCAAGGTCAACCTGGTCCCTATGTCTTTCAACAGGAGGCTGACTGCTGGCTCAGAACGCACAGCCATGGACCCCTTGGAATTACATTCTTAGCACTGAAGTCTTGTGTTACAGGTCACTTCTGACGCATGTGAGGCATCGAGGTGATTTAACCCTGCTGTGGGGAATTTGTAGAGACAGAAAAGTGCACTGAGAGACACGAGGTTGGCTTGTGGCCGTCCTCCAGGTAATATGAAGAGGCCAAATAGTGTTGTTTTTCCTTTAGCAAAATGCTCACACTATAGCATCATGCCCTCGCTTAACTTCAGCCCTGCATTCGACACTGGGCAGTAACTAAACCGTGTAAAAATAGAAGCTGAAGAATCAGCTCAACATGGCCCTTTTACAAGAACCACCAACCCTTATCTCTTTCATTAAGAGCAGTTCAATTAGGAAAAAAAGATTTTTCATGTTTGTTAGCTAGGGGCCTGTTGCTTCCATTTATCAACAGTAAATTAGTGTACAGAGTTGAAGTTTATCAGCTGAACTATTTCCTGTAATGCCACTGAGTTGTTTAACCTGATATGCTCAAAGAATTATATGGCTGTATAAATATTTGCAGTAAGCACCTGCAGTAACACACCCCGCAATAAGACGAATTCAGATGTATTGCAACTGTCGAATAGCTCCTGTCCTCCTGCTCCCTTTCCAGTTAATAACATCTGAAGGTGATTAATGTACAGGATTTACTGAAGAAGATGTACGTTTGAATGAAAGTTCCTATTAGTATTATCGGTACTGTAGCAGCGGTAGGGGAAGCTGTGGCTGTTCCATAATGCACTGCTACTGGATGTTGGTAAGCAGCTGTGTCCCACCATTATGGGGAGATATATGGGGATTCTTGACCCTGTCTGTGTTTGCCATTTTCAAGAGCTTTTTGGGGGGTATGTGGCTATGCTGTAGGTACCACGGTTTAAACTTGCGGAGCAGCACAGCTTGTGTCCCTGCAGCCTAGTCTCCTGAGGCCTTCGTACATAACATAATCAACAACAAGGTGAAGGTGATGAGAATAGCATTTCTGTTCTATTAGTGTTACTATGTTATACTTGAACATCTTGTTGGTGATAATCTGCTTATTTCCAACACGTCGAATGTTGAATGAAGACTATTTTCCATTTTCTTCTCACATTGGAAGACTGTCCAAAGAACATTGTTTTTCATTAATCATTAATCATCATAATAAGATGATCCCATATTTTACTCAAATTTTCTGGACCCCACTTACTGCATTATGTAGGTTTTATTGTTTTCATACTATTGTTAATAAAGCAATTAAATATGTCATAAATGTAATAAATTACTCCAAGAAGTGTTAAGAAGGAGAAAACAATGGCAAGGGAAGAACTGATGCAGCGTGTTTCTGCATATTCATGGGGTTATTTCAGTGTGGTTCTATGGTGACTGAAGCACCGAATGGACACCTGTTACTGAAAGCCCTTTAAAAGTCAATGAAACATCAGCGCTGGGATTTGTCTGTGTTCCACACGTTACCAGCACCATCTCCCACCGCTATATGCCCTGCAACCTTCCTGCAGCCTTTGACCACTTATGGAAACAAAAAATGTCTTACTCTAATAGCTGCACGGCAGAAATAAGTATAACTCTCCTGAAGTATCGCACAAACTGCTGGGAGCCCTAAGGGGGGGGTTTTTGGAAGCGGAGTAGAGATTAACTATGGCTTGCAGTCTTGCTGTATCAATGTCAGGGGCTTATGGTGCCCACAACACAGAAACAGTTGTACTGCAGTGCAGACTGTTGCTGTCAATCATGTCTTCATCTCCTCCTCGGACTGGGGTCTCAACACTCTCCATGACCGTCATGTATCATGGGAGGTCATCACTGGATCAAACTGGAACATGACAAGTACTTGTGATTTTGAAACGGAAGTCTTAAGCTGGGAAATCTTTATGGTTTTGAAAAATTTGTAAAAAAAAACAGTAGACTTGGTTAATTTTTTCCATCTTAATACATTTTTAGCACTTAGCATTTCAAAATATTTATATTGTCAAAGTATTAATTCATGAAAGGATGGCTGGATAAGTATCTTTACATCAAGCAGAAACCATTACTACCTTTTCAGGCAAACAGATTTTCCCCGTGAGAATTTGAGGCGAGATTGCTTGTGATTGTCAGCTCTACATGACGCTGGTTGTAGTTGCACTGTTGACCATAGATTCTCTCTCCCTTTTTATGTTGCCCTAGGTCATCATCAGCACCCCTGCCAAGTTAGTACCTTCTCCTGGGTATGGGCATGGTCTGGACTGTGATGAGCATGGCATCTTGCCATCATTTTATACTTGACGCCTAGTGTGCAGCTTAACAGTATGGTATTGTTTTGCATTTACTTTTCCATAATGCTGGCAACTTGATCTTGTTTTCTCAAGCAAGCAAAAGTTGCAAAGCTTATGCTGTTGGCATTTTTTTCTTCAGTTCACCAGGGTATTTTTTTTCCTGTGTGATAGTTAAACTGGCCCTGTTGTCATGATGAAAGGGCCTTGCATGTGCACAGAAAAGTCATACTTAACCAGAGAGTGATGAATGGCTGGTCTCTGACCAGAGTTGTAGATCTGCATGTTTGTTGCATGAGGAATATATTAGGGTTGAAGTAGATGTCAGTACATTTAGTAACACAAGCATGGCTGGTTACATTTTCCTTATATTAAAATATTTAATATTTAATTTAAATAAATTTAATATAAAATTCAATATATATCAACAGCTGCATACACACACACACACACACAGTATTTTTATATATATATATATATATATATATATATATATATATATATATATATATATATATATATATATATCAGATGTAATTTCATGGCTCCTGATGAAACAAGATATTTTTGGTTTGGCTGTCCTAAATGCAGCATGTTTGTTAGTGCCAAAAACACCAGTTAAGGCCACCCTTCTGGGATTTTTGGCACTGCAGTGTCAAGAATTTGCAGAGCATGGTGAGATGAAAATCTATTCAGCAGCAATCCTGTGAACAAAAATCTTACAGGTAATGAGAAGCATCTGATTAGAATGGCAAGATTCAGGCCAGCTAACAGGTGGCAACAAGTAAGCCATTTGCAGTTTAAGGAAATAGTGGCATAAAGAGGAGAATCTCAAAATGCCAAATTTATCAAACCTTGAAACAAATTGATTATGGCAACCAAAAGCATAGAGATTTAATCTCCTGTAATTTCAGGATATGTATATAAGGCCACAGTGGACGTGTGATCAGAATAGTACATAACTGAAGAAGGGAAAAAATGGTACCTGATCTGACAAATCCAATTTTCATAAACATCTTCAAATCATGGATATATCCTGCATGGTGTCAGCAGTACAGGCTGTAAATGGGGGTGCAATGGTGTGTGCAACATTTTCTCATGCTTGTTAGTATTGAACAACATTGTTTCTAAACCTTGGTGCTGGCCAGACTTCTTGACCACAGTCTACCTTTTCTCAAATGGGAAATTTTCTAGCTGGATAATATTCCATGTTACAAAGTATGCATTGTCACCATGTATCAACCCAGTAGAGTATCTCTGGATGAAATGTAACTGGACATTTACAGCATGAATATACTACCAAATTAGATCGAGTCCACAGAGAGCAACACTTCAGGCTGTCCCTGTGGTAAAAGCAGGCTGAACAACTAGCTAGATGTACCTAAAAAAGTGACCAGTGAGTGTACACTCAGTCCTTATATAACAGGGTCTGATAACAACAAAAAGCTACTAAAACACGCAAGTGATTTTCTGGTTAATTTTACTGTATTAACTTCTAAAGTATCCTAAAAATGATGACCACTATCATAAATAAAGCCATAATCTTATGATCCCATGAAGATCATCTAAAGTAAGACATTTCTGAGTAACACTACACAGTAGCGCTAACAGCATAGTGTCCTTGTGCTGAAAGACATAGGCAGGCATGTTGTGGACTTTGTTGTGTAATTTCAGGAAAAAATGCATGTTAAAATGTTAAAAAAGAAATTTATAGTTGTTATTAACTCTGGCAGCAATACCTAGGGAGAACACAAGAAATCTAGCAGCCTTTCCACCTGTCAGACAGGATTGGCTGAAAATTTTAGCAGAGTGTTCATGGTGTCATCATGGCTGGCAATGTATAGACCCACTAGCAGTGAGCTTTCTTGTGTACCTCGCCTGTCCTGATCATGCTCCACAGACCTTGCTCGTATATGGGTGAAGCTTTAATTTACTTCAATATTTGCATTACTGCAAATGAATGCAGCCCCTGGATTCACTTTATAACCATAAGTTAGTGTTATTGTATGTACAAATGGCATTGTGAAAGACAGTAAAAGCATGGAAAGACAAATTGCACTGAAAAAATATAACATTATGCCCGCAGCAGTCTGTCACCCTGTCCAGGGTGTATCCTGCTTATGTCCTATGTTTCTGGGATAGGCTTCACACTCTGGCAACCCTCCTTTAGGACAAGTTGTTATCAATAATGAATGAAAGAAGCAAAATATGACATTAAAAGATAAATTGAGAATGATAAATTTGTTACAAATGTTAGGCGTTGGTGTTATGGATTATTATGCATTAAAATATAATGTGAGAACCACGTATAAATAATCAACAGTGTGCTTCTTTTGATCTTGCCTGTAACAGCGCTTCAGTTGTCAAAATCTGTACCATGTTCGAGAGGTAATCCCTGGGTCATAGAGTGTTCTTTGTTTTGCACTTTGGCCTTTTAGAAATTGTAGTTAGAAAAGTGAGCTTTGGTGCTGCTTTACTGACCTGCAAGCTGGTGGAATTCTCTAACTGGTCACCTCACACCTGTAACCTCTGCTCTTGACACCTTTGCCTTTTCCTGCACTCTTTCCCTTTTTCTTCTTTCTTTCCCTTGTATCATGAACACCCCCCCCCAAACCCCTGCCTGACAGCAATGAGTACCTTCCCACCTTCAACCCCAGTGTGCTGAAGGACTCCGCCTTGTCTACCCACAAGCCCATTGAGGTCAAGGGTCCAGGTGGCAAGGCAACCATCATCCATGCCCAGTACAACACCCCTATTAGCATGTACTCCCAAGATTCCATAATGGATGCCATAGCAGGCCAGTCCCAGGCCAGAGGCAGCGACTTTTCTAGGTGAGTCAAACTCCAGTAATGTCCATCAAGCACCTCTGCCTTGGCTTCCTCCATGAGGCTTGCATGAGCTTGCTGCCCTCACTGGCTGCACTAGGCTTTACTCTTGCAAAGCCACTCTATGCTAGAGAAAGCTTAAGGCTCAAAACATCTCTCATCTCTGTCTTTCTACTCTTTTTCTTATTTTCTCTATATTCTCTTTGATAGATCCTACATGTTGTAGAAAGATACACAGAGATATCGGCAACATCTTTGAAAGCTTGTACCAATGAAGGAACACTTTACTTTTTCTGTGCTACCAAAGGCTTCCAATTGGTCACCGTGTTGGTACTGAATGACTGACATGGCAAAAGTGGAAATCCACTCTTGTGTCAAGGAAGGGTATTCAGTTGTGTGTTTGTGGTTTCTGTAAGTCATGGGTGGGTATGCTGTACATGAAGTCTTTACTTCTGTTTAGTAACACAAAATGTTAACAATTCCTGGTTATTCTGTACTCGCTTTGCCCATATACAATCACAGTGAAAAATGTTAGATAGCATGTAGCTGCACATACCAGCCAATGTATCTACTGTTAACACTCCCACAGTGTGATCCTGTAGCTTCCCACCTTCTATTACGACTTGATCAAGTACTAGTATTACTCACTACAGAGCAGGCAGTAGGTATCTGTTATAAACATTCAGATTTTCTTTAAAACATTTTCATTGGGTTTCATTAAGCATTTTAAAGGAAATGTGCCTTTGTTGGATGGGGTAGAATTGAATTCTCTCATTCAGTCTCCAGCACTTTGATGTAGTGTGGGGAGTTCATCTCTGGTTTTCCTTCTTTCACCCCATTTCACCCATACCCCTCCGCTTGCGCTTCCTCCCATTTCTGCGGCCCCGCTGCCACCCCTATCCTTATGGGGGAACTGGTGAATAACGTGGCTCTCAGCAGTGACACCCCAGCTGCCAGCTCTCCTCTTGTGTAAGTAGTCTGATCATTGTCTCAATGCAGTTGCCTGCTGCTTTGTCATTCTCACACACTCTCCTTTCCATTTCACTTGTGCTTGTTTACCTTACCTCCTCCAGCTGCTAATACTGTCCCTTTTCCTGTTTTTTGCATATCTTTGAGTCATGTGGTCTGCATGTTCTTGGTTTCAGCCTGGCCTGTGGTCTGTTAGCCTTTGCTTATCTTGTAACTTGCCCTCAAGTCTGAGGTCAGGTGGTTGGTATTGCCTCCCCCAATGCAGTGGTGACATCCCATCCGATAGGTATCCGGTCATTAGATCATTATAAAAACACATACTTGTGACATAGCTACACAGTTACATGGACTTTGTCATTAGATGTAGATTTTCTTGATAAACCAAACGTTTTGTGGCCTGATCTGCGCTGCACATTGAGCTTCCTCTCATGTCCACAATTTTCAAATTGTTGCTTTTCTTTGCTGCTGGCATTCTGTTCATGCCCCATCCAATGGCTCCATTTCATTCATGTTCTGACCAATATCACGCTGCTACATGTATGTCCAATCAAAGTCCATATATCCATGTGTCTTTTATTGACACTAACCTCTCAGGTGTTGGTTGTATCTTCCTGTTTTGGCTGACTCGATCAGCACAGTCTGAGCTGTTGGTTGCATATTCGTCCTTTGGTTTTTGTTGTATTGTGATTAAAATAGAGTGAATCATATCTGAACAACTAAAACTGGTAGATAATCAGGTCTTGCTTTCCTTCTTCATGTGAAGTATGAACTAAGAGGAGGTGTGTCAGTGGAAGTAGGGATTGCTGTCAGTGCACTCACTGTCTGATGTACGTCATGCCTCAGCCTAAAAAATTGTCAAAAAGGTGTGAGAAACATGATGAGGGTCATGCCTTTGCAGTATACTAAGAACCAAACCTGAAACCTGACAAAATGCAATGTTCTGAGTACTGTCATCCTCCTGCTAAAGGACTATTTTTTGTATTCTTGTTTGAATATTCTGAATAAAGGCAAGCTGTGTAGCTATAGTAAGGGTATGTGGATGCCTGTCCAACTACCCTAGCTTCTCGTCTAATTTATGTATTGTGAGTACACTGCTTAAGAATAATATGTCAAATGTGATGTGTACATCTATATTCCACAAGGTAACCTGCTCATTTTTACTGTGCAGCAGGTTGGGAAGCATTGAAATGATCATGGGAGATACACCATAATACAAATTTGAATGAGAGCAAGCTGTATGCAAATTACAACATGTATTATTATTTTCTCATACTTAAATGCTATCATACTGTCATCTATACATGTTTAATGTCAAGAGGGCAGAACTACACAAAACATTAGTTTAAGGTTTAGCTTACAGTTTAGAGGTTTAGAATTTAGGTTTTTCCAAATTGTCTCAATTTCTTTCATATTCATATTGATGCTTCCAGAATGCCTTAAAAGACTCTAGAAGAAGGATGTGGTAAAAAAAAGTGAAGAAATTGTCTAAGGTAGTGTGTTCTGAAGTCTCAAGCTCAGTGAGTAGAGCTAGAATGAAGCAAGGTGTGGCCTGTGTGTTGGGCCCTCCCTTTGCCCCATCCCCTCTGTGGGCCACAATTCACCCACTGCAGGATCACTGATGCCGTACGGCTCTTTCTGTGGTTGCAGTCCGCTCCCTGTTAAAGACCCTCTTGTAGACAGTGCTTCCCCAGTGTATCAAGCTGTGATCCATTCTGAGGATAAGGATGCAGACTGGAACCGGCGAGGTGCCCAACCACAGTCCAAGTCCTTCCGCATCCTTGCCCACATCACAGGAACGGAGTGCAGTAAGTATCACTTGGGCACTACAGGCTCTTCATACTACTCATCTCCATTTTTAATTTAATTGATTGGTTTCAGTTATTTTATTGACCTTTGCCAGAAATCCCTAACTGTTCTCATTTGTATAAAAAAGAATTAATGAGTTTCTGCTGATAATTGGTGTGTTTTCTAGTGCCAGTGTGATAAAATACTGATATGTAATCCATGCCAGGATAGAGTAATGAACCCTGAGTACTTAACAGCATTTAAGAAATATTTCAATATAAGATCAGAATACAGCTATAACTTGCTATCTGTAATCTCTCTTTGAAAATTTGTTTTTGTGACTCTTGAAAATTTGTGCTCTAAATTTATTATCCGAAGCAAAAACCCTCTTATCTGAAACTGAGTCTGAAAAAATGCCAAAGCGCATGTCAGCAAAGCTGTGTAAGCGGCGTGCGAGTCCATGTGAGAGAACTTTCAGAGAACCAGTGCTCCACAATGATGTCTTAGCTGTTCATGAGGAAAAGTTGGAAGTGCTTTGAGAGAAGTGAACACATAAAGAAAGTAAGCCTGTCTGTGCACGTTTCCATCTACCGTGCATATGATGCTCTTTGTTCAAGAGATAATAAAAAAGATGGTTATTTACTTTATTTTGCAGTTGTATGCATAATCGTCATTTTTTTTATTGTTTACAGTTCATTTCAGTGTAGAAGGAAAATGCAGTTGCTGTACAGTATTGTTGCATACTGCACACAAGCATACCCACTAGTGAGTTTATTATGTGTTAAATAATTAGGTAATTAGTTTTTTTAAATGTTTTTAGATGGCTGGGAACTCATTGTTTTTTCTTTGAAAATAATTTAATATAAGCTTCCAGTATTGAAAAATTTGCTATCAGACATTTTCAGGAACATAATAGATTTGGATACCTGTTTTGAACACTGTATGTGACCTAAAACAATTAATTTGAATATATACTCCTCAGTGGTTCATAAATAAATTGTCCTGGGTGAGGATCTTTGCTTGCTTCTTGCAACACCACAATAGCAATTTGTGGTCCATATTGTTGTCTGTGGGGTCTTGACCTCTATGCTAACGACCTCACAGAGACGCTGGTGGTCACCCAGGGACCTACAGCACTTCAGGCACCTGCACAAATGTCATAACTGGCTATAATAATAATAGGAGGAAAGGGAAAAGAAAATCACCAAAAATGTTTCGGTTCAGTACAGGTGTAAGTAGAGACATATGGGCAGTTTTTCATACTTTTTTCTCTCTCTTTTAGCACAAGAGTCAGATGAAGAAGCCCTGAGGACTGCCAGGTAGGCAGCTAGCAGCAGCTGCAGAGGTCATACCTGACAGAAAGCTCAGTAACCTAGGGCATGGGTATTCCTTGCTTCAGCCTGGTGAAGCCAAAAGCCGTGACGAGGGTCTCTGTTAACTCCACACTCAAGCCTCCACTGCCAAGGAGCTGAAGGAGGATTAGTTAATATCTCTCAGGCTTAGTGTTGCTCTCAGTGACAGCCCTGTGCTACTTCACAAGGCAGAGTTTCATCATTTGGCCTTGTCAACACTAGAATTTCAGACACAGAGAACCAATGTGTGGTGCTCACTTTCCACAAGACTCTGGGTATATGCCAAGACTTGAATTCAGATCATTGCTGGGACCTTTACAATCAACCACTTGCTGGAAACTTCTTACACTTTCTGACATTTTACGTCCAGGTCATTCATTTGAGTTGTCCTTCACTTTCTTTCTTTGTCAGATACACAGTTTGGGTGTCCATATCTCACCCTAGTTTTCCCTTTTTAACTATTGCTTTCTCTCCCTTTTCAAATTGTTTCCTCTCTTTTTTCATTTACTAAAGTGAAAAGTGGGCACTATGTCCTGCACACATCGCCTGCACAAGTGTTCATGGATGACAGGCAGTTACGTGATTTACAAACATGCTTCCAATGCCTCTAGTACTTTTTAACCATAGAGTTGGATTAAATTTGTATTTTTCCTTGTTTTGACTCATCTTTAAGATTTGAAGTTGACTGCGTTTTTTAAGTTTCTGCTTAGCACGTCTTTTTCATTGATTGGTAAAAGATGCCGGGCAATTTTTTTTTTGCAAGAATCGAAAGTGCCGCAAATGAGACCTTACATGTCTGTGGTGATGGATGGATCACGTTTGTTTGCAAGGAGCAAGTAGACCCTTGGGGAAGATGCCTTTTTTGAAAAAATGGCCACAAGCCAGTCACTTAAGAGATAAATAGGAGGACAAAAAACTATCAGTGTTCCCAAGATTCTAACCATATATCAAACTGTGAAATATGTTCCTTTGTAGTTTAGTTGTAATGAGCAGTACTAGATGATAACTGCAGTGTGCAGACTGTCAGGGGACGGACAACTGAGGGTATACAGGGAGAAATGCAGCTGTAACAGCTGTAATCAGGTTAATGGTTTGATACCAGCCTTGTTTTATTCTGTTAAACTGAACTGAGTGGCACAGGTAGATGGGAAGAGGACTGACAAATGCTACACAACACCACAGCTCAGAGAGCACGTAAAAGTCTGTTGAGAAGTATTAAGATGAAGCCATTTGTTGTTTGCAAATGCTGTTTCACATGAAAAATTGCATCACAGACCCTTAGCTACTTTTCAATCTGCGTTACTGTGGAGTTTGTTGAGTGTAGGTCTTTTAACCACTGATTGACAATACACAAAGAGAACCATCTGAAAGTCATTCTTATAGGAATTCCATAGTTCAGTGTAATCTCATGCATTTGTTTTTGGTAGTTTAACAAGAAAATCTCTGTTAGTAGATTAACAAGAACATCTCTGTTTCAAAAGAGTTCAAATATGTAGGCTATGTGTCAGAGTAGCTCAGATTCTATTCAGTGCTTAAACTGAAAGCAGTGCCAGTGCTTCCAGAATGACCTAGATGAGCTGTGGAGTGCTGCCAATCATTGATCTGGGGGTGCCCCATGGAGACATGGCAGGAAGATCACTCCATCCAGACTGTCTCAAAAACCTTGGGAAGTACTTCTGCTTGTCTGGTTTTTTCATAAAGGGGAATTTTGTTAGATTTTTCACAGTTCTATAGGGTATGCTAGCCTAGGGTAGCCTAGTTCATTAGACATAGTCAGGGTTTTGTTATTAAAGACTAATAAAAATACTAAGGTTTATTACTTAAAAAACCTAAGTGTTAGGTGGTAATTGCAGAGATTCCTATGATTGCTTTGTCTTGAATTTTGATAAGGTGCTAAACCCAAATGTGATTTTCAGATTCTATATGGATTTTTTTTGAAAGTCCTGTACAGTAAGTTTAATTTGTTACCACTGAGTTTAAGGCATTGGTGTGCTCAGCATTTGCTCTGTGTTCTGTGTGTGTGTGTGTGTGTGTGTGCGTGCGTGCGTGCTTTTCTTTCTGCATACCTTTCCATGTCCCTTTATGTGCCATCTTGGTGTTGTTTTCCAGCATTCACTTCATCTCTTTCTCTTTCTTTCTTCACAGTCATTTTTTGTCCTATATACTACCTCTCATATACAGGCTGTCTTAAAACACTAATACAAACCTAAGGAGACAGTTTCATAGATGAAATGCTCTTCAAATTCTACCTTATCAGTCATTCAGTTAGTTCCCTGTCACCTGATCAGTGAATGTGACAGTGCCACCAGGGGGCGACCTGCCGTTCCCTTTATTTCAGCTCTGCTGTGAACTTCGGATTCTTTTTCCCTCCATGAGGCCACACAAACTTTCCCTTCAAAGTGGCGAAAAAGAGATTGTTTCTTTTTGTCTAAAGACAATTTTAGATTAGAACTCTTACTAGAAAAGCGTAACCTCTTTTCCCCCAAACTTAGATCATATTGTTTGCCTTTTTCCATTTTTTTCCTCTCGTTCTGTGAGTGACCTGAGTTTGCTTTTAAAAACACTTTACAGTTGTTACCTGAATTATTAAAGACATATATTTTTTCTATAATTGACACACTGTAAATGCAAACAAATATGGAGTTAATTTAAAGGTATAGTATACTTAACAAGTGTTGCCTCCACAGTATTTCTCTTCCTCTCATCTTCACTCTTCCTCTAAGCATTATATAAATATTAGATCACTGGAGGTATTGTCCCCATGTTGTGTAATCCCACTGTTTTGGAGACTTTATTCCCGTGGAACCTTAGTTAAAGCTGTGGTAGGAAGATTGTGTTCTGTAGGACAGCCTTGTGTATATTGACGTATATTTTGTGTGCATCTTTTGTGTATCTTGAATGTTTTCTCAAGCAAAGAGTTTTGAATCTCATTTGGCCTCTGTTTCTGACTGCTGTTTCTGACCTCTATTTATTCCACCTGTCCCCACATTTGCCAACCGTGTGGGCATTGTATCCGTTCTAGTTTGGAAAAAAGGAACAGAAAGCGGAGTGGACTGATCCATCTCTGACTAAACAATGCATTTTATATTGGAAACCTTTAAAGAACTGTTTTACACATATATATGGGAGTTTGAGGGTACGGCAGTATTTTTGCTGTTCCTAGGATTTTGCTTTTCTGGGAGACCAATCTTGTCATACTTTGGATCTGATGGAGACACTCTGCTAGCTTAGGGGTCACAGACCCAAGTGCTCATATCACCAGTGGAACTAATTTGGTTTTCATCTTTCACCTTCTTTCGAGTTCCTCTTTTAATCCTTGGTATTTCTCCAACTTCTCATTTTACTTCTTCCTGATGTTTCACAGAATTGCCACATCTATCCCCACTACAGTTTTCTCCTCCTTGTCTATTACCACTATATCTGGTTGGTAGCCAGAACCTGTTTATCTGCCTGGATGTGGAAGTTCCACAGAATCTTGGCTCTGTTGTTCTCCAATACTTTCTGTGGTACCTCCCATTTGGACTTGGGAGTGTCCAGGTCATATTCCTTAAAGATGTTCCTGTATATGATCCCTGCTACTTGGTTGTGGCTCTCAGTGTACACTGTCCCTGCCTGCATCTTGCTGCTGGCTGTTAGGTACTGGATTGTCTCAGGAACACAGTCTGCACCTGGAGTCTGGCCTGATACTGTACTCTTCTGTTTTGATTGTTTTGATTGACATATACAGTGTCTGCAGATCTAAACATTTCATTTAAACATTATAGAGAATTACTTCTACAGGAGTTGAAAAAAATCCCATTTAAATATGCTTCAATTTGACTTTGTTTCTCATTGTGCTCGGTTGCAATCAGTGGGGGATGAATACTTTCTGAAGGCAATTCATTTTATTTTATTAATTACTTATGCTTCTGTGTTTTGGTATATTCTGGTTATATGCTGTATATATATGTGTGTGTGTGTGTGTGTGGTGTGTGTGAATATATATGTGAATTTACATTTATATATTTATATACAGTATTGTGCAAAAGTCTTAGGCATGCAACTTCAATGTCTGTTGAGAAGTACAGGTGGATCCTTATCTACCATCAGGGAGGTTTCTCATTGGTCCCAAATTCATTCTGCAGCCTGAGAATGACCTCAAACACCCAATCTCAGTCATACACAACTATGTTCAGCAAAAAGAAGGAATCCTGCAACAGATGGTATGGTCCCCACAGAGCCCTGATCTCAACATGATAAAGTCAGTCTGGGAGTATATGCAGAGACAGTCAAAGTCTGCAGAAGAACTGTGGCCAGTTCCTCAAAATGTTTGGAAGAACCTACCAACCTCTACCTTAAACTGCATACAAGTTTGCATAAGATAATTGATGCTGTTTTAAAGGCAAAGGGTGGTCTCACCAAATATTGATTTGATTGAGGTTTTTTTTGTCTACTGCACTTTTTAGAAGGTTTATTGATTAATAAGTATTCATGGTAATATTTTTGGAACCATCCTCGCTTTATAGCATTTTTCCCCCAGGTGCCTAATACTTTTGCACAGTACTGCATATAAAATTGTGGGCTTCTGTGAGAGAGATTTCTGGGTTGGTTTTCATATGTGTTATTTTTCATAAGTGTTGATGAATATGCATTCTGTATATAAAGTGCTTCGATGGATATTGTTTTGTGTGACTTTTCCAGCATTCAGCCTGTACAACAAAATGACTGATAAAGCGCTGTGATTAACTGGTCATTACACTGTTCTTCAGTAAGAGAGTATTTGCAGTTTTTTAGGGAATTTCAGAAACATACAGCTTTCTCAAGAAGCTCTTTTGTAGTCAACAGGTTCACATCAAATGTTTTTGTGAGAAATGCATACCTTTTAGTCTTTCTTATTCTTCATAAACCTTCTTTTTATACACAACTACTCAGTTGCATTGTGAGCATTGTCTTTAAGAATCATTAGCAATAATTCCACAATTACTCTCTCCAGTTTATTCTTGATGAATATCCTTGCATTGGATGTGCAATATTGAAGATTTACTTTGCATGTGAACAAAAAGAATGTCCTGTGGAGACTCTTTAACTCTCTAATATATACACACAATATGTGTATATATTTGCTTCAAAATGTTTGTCTTCTCTTTTTTCTGCTGGGTCTAACCTCTTGTACAGTACTCCTATTGAGCATGCCGTAGTCACCACAAGCCCCACGCCTGCTTCTCTGTCTGCTGCTGCTTCGCCCAGCCAGCCTGCTTCTGCACCACAGAGCCTTGCCAATCAGGTGCTGCCTTCTCCTCCTGCCGACCAGACTCCAGTGCCTGCTTCCCCTGCCTCAAAGAGGTAATCCTGTATGGTGTGGGTTCACCCTAAATGGGATGCACTGATTTTCTGAAAGTTTTTTGTCATTTGGTTAGAGTTTATATCTTTACCTGTGTGCACATATTGCTTATGCCTGTTGGAATTATGTTTATATGAAGTACAGTTATTGCCCGTTTAACATCAGGGATAGGGACTGAAGTTCTGCTGACAACCTCACTTGTCCGAACACAGTCACCAGGGGACACACCGTTTCTTGGTCATATTACTAGTAGCTTCTTAGTTTACATGGTGGGAAAATGGCAATATAGAGTTATTGTGGTATACTTTGGCTGAAATAACACATTAAATATTAAAAATGAAGCCCAAAGTTGCAAAATGAACTTAAAATTTAAAAAAAACATAAAATACTTGTAGCTGGCAGGAGCATGGCCACAATCCCTCTTGGATTAATCAGCCACAGGTGGGACCACGATGTCACTGCGAAGTTTGGATTGGTTTTAATGTGGGTGCTGCTGAAAACACATTTTGTTTTTTTTCTGGTGTGTGGCTCTATTTATTTTGTATTTTGAATACATCTGTCTGTAAGCAGTGCACCTGTACCACCAGCACTGAGGAAGTTGCTACTTGTGGGTCATGTAGCCATGGTCAAATGCATCACTTTTAATGAACATGTACTTAGGAGCACAACCACTGAAGTGCCCACTAGTGAACATGGTCCAAAAATGCCATGTTCATAAAGATGTACCTTCACTGACCATGTATGATGTTAAGCGGGTAATTACCACATACATTTTAACATTACTCCACGTGACTGAAAATACTCAGGTAAGGTGAGTTAAGACGAACACACTGCAGAGAGTTTTCTGTACGTTGGTCGAGTTCAAGGTAAGACTCAGTGAGACTCAGCAGCTTTGTTGACAATGCATTTTCCTTGGCCAGTCTACCTCAGACCTCAAGCCACCTTAGATCCTACCAGTAGGAAATCCTGCTAAGAGGGGTACGCTGTACACTGAGACCTGTGGTGTTGTACAACTGTGTTAGAACAGAGAGTCAACCTGTGGTAGCGGAGTCTTCACAAAAGCCCTTTATAAACCTCATTAAAACCGCCAGCTGTCTATCATCACCCTTCATTGATATGTTCTGCTTCTTCCAGCTTTAGCAAGATGGCATTTCATCCACTGCTACTGCCCACCTTATTGAGACCCAGAGCTCGGTCAAATTATTTGTAATATTGCAAGACTTTGCCAAGAAAATTCTACTGGATTTGACATTTCTGAATTATTTTACAGTTCGCATCTGTCCCCAATTAATTAATTGTAGAAACATACAGGTGTATAAAGGAAACAAGGTGTTCAGATGTTAACTGTTTAAATTACTCTCCAGGTTAGCTCAACTGCCATGTATCCAGTAATTATGAAAAGAACCAAAAGTCCAACAACCTGTTAACTATAGTTCAGCCAGTTCAGTACTAAGCTGTGTAAATCTGATCTCGACCAGTCAAACTCTTTATTTTTCCCCTATCTTTCACAAGAAACATTTAATAGGAACTGGCACTGGCGTGTTGCCCCCCCCACTTCCAGATGTGGACTAGCACCCAGAAAGGGATCATCTGCTGTTCATCTTTTATATGCTGTTTTTTCCTTACAGAAATTTTCGGGGGCTGGTGTGAGGGGTCATCTGTTCTGTGCAGGGAGCTGGCAGGAAACAGGGCATAGGTGAACTGGTGAAAAATGTGCTGCCCAGAAATAGCTTACCATGGACTTACTCCATTTATGGATGTTAAGAATAGTGATCTTTTTGATTAGTCACTTGCTAAGTAATTGGTATCTCAAAGTTAATATTTCTGGACCCATTGTTATGAAGCTTTCCAAAGTGCTCTGGTGGGCTGTACCAGTGCTTGTAGCCCATCCTGAAACCCCTTTGGCTCAGCCATCTGAATAACGAGTGTCTGCTAACTCTCACCTGTCCTCTGCAGCTCACCTGTGCCCCCATCCTCAGCGGCTCCATCTTCAGGACCACGCCAACTGTCGCTCGCTGCTTCGACTATCTCCTCTGCTCTCTCTGCACAGTCTAGGTACAGCTTTCATTTAAACACCTGCCCCATCCCCTCTCCTCTGCAGAACAGAAGAGGGTGATCCAACACCCTTGCAGTTCTTGGACCAAAACTTCACCCACAGCCTGAAAGCTTGGAATGAGCTGCCACAGGTCCACATCAATTGAATTCCTTTTTGGAGAATAATTTCATTATATCTTATTACATAGTAGTTTAGTATAAGAACCCTTGAAAGAAGTTTAAATTATGGATTGTTTCATAACTAATGTTTCTGAATGTTTTCTTCTTCTGGATGATGGAATAATGTAGATATTTGTACAGAGGATGTAGTGTTGCCATGGCTACCAGTGTCAGGTGTCAGGAAATCACAGGTATAGATAGATTAGTTTTTTGAGGAATCACTTCAAAATGTGAAGTGCAGCACTGATGGTCACTAAATGATAATGGAAGTGTAATTTTGTGGGGATCTGAATTGTATTGAAACTAAGAACATCCAACAAAAAGAGCATCCAGTCTTCAGCAATGTCTTGTACTTATGTATAACACGCAAGGAGAGCAAGGGTTCAGCATGATTCTAGATTCAACTGGTAGAGCGTAGCATGGGGGAGAGGGGTTGGGAGAGGCCTTAAAGTGTGGGAGTAGGAAAAGGCCCTGGACCATTTCTCATACATCTCCTGTTAACTCTTGTGAAGAAACTATGTTAGTAAGCCAGGGCCACCGCCAACCTCAGCACTGGAGGCCCTGCCAATCACCCCAGTCTTCCGCACCCGATCTCTGCCCAAACGAACACCCACTCTGCCCTCGGGGAAGCCCAAAAACCTAAGGTACCCCTACCTTGACTGACTGATGCAGTGACAGCCTAAGTTACAGATTGTGTTGCAGACACAGCGGCGTGCAAAGGCCCTGGAGAAGCTGGGATAGGGGATTGGCAGGATGCTGGGACGGCATTATCATGCTCTAAATCATAAGGGGGAAACTTTGTATGTTTGCTGTTTACCTATACAGAAGGGTGGCACAAAAGTTGTTGAAGTAAAAAAGTAAAAACCTACAGTTCCAGATGGGTCTTTAAGCTTGACTTTGGCTTTCACATCACAGCTCATACACTGTTGTTAGTGTCCAAGATGGGTGTGGTGTTCGTAACATATTCTATAAAGTATAGAATAACTGGTCCACCAAGATTTGAGAAGGTTTGGAATGTGGTGCCTGACAGGGAAGCTTGAAGCTTCCCATGGTTAATTTTTTGTCCTTCTAAAAGAGCTGAGCAGAGGTCCAAGGGGTCATTGTGGTGATATATTTACTACTTATTGAAAAAAGGAGAAGTAAATGGATTGAGCAACGAGTCAGATTATGAAGGGCTTCTGTGCAGGTCCAGAAGCTGTCAACCTCAGTCTGAACTGGTTCTGAAATTTTGATTTTCCTACTAATTGCATTCCTCATTATGTGCCATTGTTCTCACCACATTAATAACTGTAAGTTCCCATCCATCAAAAAGGGACAAAGGGACGTCCATTTTACATTCAAGTTGCTTCTCTTTGCTGCTTCAGCTTGGCTTGTCTGGATATGCAGACAGGACTAGTTTGTTGCATGCAAAAAGCAGGTGTACAGTTCTTGTGGCTATTTTCATTTTTCAGTTGATTTGCAAACAGTTTTATTCAAAGAGAATAACAATTTTATATTTCTGGATTTAGCTAGTACATTTCTCTGAAGGATTTACAGTCAGAATTTTTACAATACAGTTGGTCCCCTACTTAAAAACTTTTGGTTAATAATTTTTTGGTTGATATAAACTTTCTTACTTACTAAGTTTTTAGTTTTTTCCACAAAAAAATTGCTGCCATAACTATTTGTATCACACTAAAGTTTCACCATTAGAAGAGATGGTGAACAAGCTGTAGGTGACCCTATGCCTTCTATAAGTAACAGTTCTGAGCCCGTCAGTGAAGCATTGCCTTTCCCTCTTCCTCCACCTCCTTATGAAGCCTTGTTGTGGGGACTTGAAGGTAAATAGCTTAATAGGTAAATATGATTAACATTTTTAAAATTTTTTATTTCTAAACTAACTAGGGTATTAGTGAATTTTGTGTGCTGTATGAGTAATTGAAGGGACTGAGGAGTTGGTGTTGAGCAACAAGACCACAGTCTAGTTTTTACTGGGCTTTCTTTTTACACTGTCTTTTAAATACCTCTAGACAGACGAGAGAGAGAGAGAGAGAGAGAGCGAGCGAGAGCGAGCTGCTCTGTTCCTGTCTGAAAAGCTGCCTCCCACCAGAAGGAACTCTCTGCATTGCTGACATTTACATTTATTCATTTTCTGGGCACTTTTGTCAAAGGCAATGTACAACTCAAGTTTTTCACAACAGAGATACAGACACAATTCTTGCAGCTGAGTCACTTTGTTCAAAGATACTATTTTTGCCAGCAAACATTACGCAAGTGGCTGCATATAAAATTGATGACAAGAACTGACCCGTTCCATATAATATTTGACTCACAAACATTTAAAGTATGAAACCAAAACTCGATTCCAATAAAGTTTGCAATTAGGGGATCAACTGTAGTTCAGTGCTTCAAAAAGAACAGGGGGGATAAATAACCTGCACATTTATATGTCTTCTTATTCAGCTAGATATTTTACAGAAGTATTTCAGTATTTTGACCTACTGGAACCTGAACTTGCAACCTTCTGGTTACAAGCACACTTTCATCCCAGCCTGTGTATGGTTTGACTGAGAATGAAAAGGCGAACTGGGGGGCCCCCTATCCCAGGCTCTGCCTCGCACCCTCCGCACGTCACTGTTTACCTGCATGTCCACAGACAGCTTTAACTAACAAGTATCTGTGAAGGGTCTGTCTTGCTTTGAAAACAGTAGTTGTGGCCAACCTGTTAGAGAAAACAGGATACAAAGAACATAGGGCAGTGATCCAAGGAGGTGACCGCTTTGCTGTATCATCACTTCACAGGATTTTATTGGAGAAAACATTTCTGCTCAACTGCTGATGTGAAGTGAAAAATGAGACAAAATAGAAAGTATTAGTAACATTTTATAGTTTCACAAACAACACATGGCCAAATATGAATGATTACTGATTTCTGATTCAGACCCCTCTGTATAATTTATCACCTTTATTTGTTTCATTACTTTTTTACTAATGTTATCTTTTATTTTTAGGACTGATTAGGATAAATTGTGAAATAAACTTTTCCTTCCATTTTATCACCTTGAATTATTCTGTGTGATTAACTGTAGTAATAGTTGTAGATTAGGGTTACTAGTGTGAGTAGTGAACCTTGTTAACAGATTGCTTGTATGGGGTGTCTTTTCACTTATGGTGTCTGATTTGTATTCTGCAGTGACGTTTTGTTGTCAACGTGTTGTAATGGTCCCTAGAACATGGACTGTGCTGCTGCACCTTAAGCTATACAATCCCACACTCTAAAGTGGAGGCCTTAGGAACCAGAGGTCAAAAAAGTCCATCCATCCATTCATTATCTTTAACCACTTCGTCCTACTCAGGGTTGCAACAGTTTGGAACCTATTCTGGAATCACTGGGCACTAAGCTATAAAACTACACCCTGAATGGGATGCCAGTCCATCATCACAGGGTGGCCACACACAGTCACACATATTCACACACTAAAATTAGAGCGCCAGTTAACCTGAAACACATGTCTTTGGAGAAAGCCAGTGAGACACATAGAGAACATACAAACTCCACACAGCCTGAGCTGCATTCAAACCCATGCTTGAACAGCCCAGCTCAAAACAGTGGTCACCTTAAATGTTTAGATGTTACCAAAATCATAGTTTTATAGATAAATAATTTATACTTGAGATCCATACATATTGTTTGTTAAGGCAAGAAGCTTGGCAGGTTGTATTGCAACCTTGACATGGTCCTAGGAGTTATCACTCCCTGTGATAGGCCTAATCCCCATCAATTCTGTAATTTGGTTCAAACTTGAACATCCACACCCCCCTCAAGAGGGCTATGAAGTTTCTATGCTTCCTTGTACTGTACATGAGACAGTGCTTTGCATAACCAGGTCTGTGCACGGGGCAAGGGTGGACCTCAAAGCAAACCCATTACATTTGTCATACTCTATCCCACTGGTTATGTGATGCTTAGTCAAAAGAAAGCTTCACAGTGACTGTAGAAACTCATATGTATCAGGCTATATCTATATACTATGCTGTTATACAGTTTATAACTACATTGCAATACCAGTTTAATACTCATTTAAGAAATTCAGTTTTACAGTCATGTTAAAAGTAATATCACTGTTGTAATGGGCCGAATGTGGTATTGTGTATTGTGTGTGTGTTTCTGTCTGTGCTTGTGTTTGCCACAAAGGCAAGCAAAAAACATGATGTCTTTAATCACTAAACTTTCTTTTTTGTGTTATTCCTAGCTTTAGCATGCAGTCTTCTGCTGGTTACAGCCCCCATTTCAAATCCTCCCCCTCCAGGTACACACGTGGGTGACTTCCTGGGATAACACGCACTGAAACATCTACTATAACCTCTGTACCTTGAATAACCTTTCTGCTTCTCCTCTCTGTTCTAGCTGTGTGCGATCTCAGGATGATAACTCTTGCTTTTAAACTACATGCACAAGACTGACACACTGTGTCCTTAACCCTTCCCTTCTATCAAATATAAACATATGGAGGAAGAGTGATGTCTTTCTCTGCACTACATTCCCTGTTTCTGTGGCCTCAGTGTGGGCTGCTCTGCCACACCCAAGGCTCTCTGTTCTAACATTGTTTCAGTATCAGGCTGTATCTCTCTTTAGCTCTCTGCTATATTTAACTTCCACTAACGTGTGCACAAACAAGTATGGGAAAGACATGAGGCAAGGTACGGAGCACAGTTGGTGGGACTAAAGCCAAGGAGGAGGTACCAGTCATCTTGGCCAGGTTTGAGCTTTCTTGGCATGTCTTGGACATTCGCCATAGCAGCAGCCTCCATCGATCTCTCTCACTGTGAAATTTAGAAGTTGTGACAGTTTCAAATGAAACAAAATTACCTATTTAAAATGAGTTTTCTTTCATTCATTAAGAAATAAATGTTTTGCTGTTATGTCCTTAAAAAGTCACTTCTGGAGATTAATTCTGTAAGGAGCTTTAATCTGTGTCTGGATGACAGGATTGTCAATCACTTTAATGTGTGCCCTGTACAGGCCCTATGGCCAACCCCCGCCAAAGCAGCATAGCTCCATCGAGATCCCTGTGGGCCCACCCCCAGCCAAAGTTGTCAGCACAGCCACCATTGTTCCTACTGCCTACCCTGCTCCTCCAGGTGCTGTCACTATGTGGTGCTGTTAGGTAATTGTCTCAGGTTCAAACAAAGTCACACTGAAGGCACTCTTCTGTTTCCTTCAGCTCCAGCCCCAGCACCCAGCCACATCCCCACTCCAGCTCCTCCCTCTGCCACCTCTGTTGCTGCACCATCCAGCAGACCACCCTGGATCTCAGACACCACCTTTGCCCAGAAGTTTGACCCTGCCAAGACTACTACCACCAGCATCAAAGTCCAGCCTCTGCCCCAGGCAGCACCCCCTCCCCCAGCCTACATCCCAAATCCCTCCCAGGCACCTCATGCCCCCAGCCCAGCCTACAACCCTGCCCTTGCCCCCTTCCCACCAGTAGCACGTGGGGTGGCCCAGAGGGCTGAGCGGTTCGCCGCCAGCAATCGGACACCTCTCTGTGCCGCCTGCAACAGCATCATCAGGTAAAGCACATACACGACCATGACTACTAACCACATTGCAAGCTCTATAAAATTTTTTTGTGTCTCAAATGCTGAGGACACAATAAACTGATAGCTATTATAAAGTGTAATAATAACATACCAAATTTGAATTAATTTTTGCAATTGCTCCTCACCTTACAAACACATCTGGGATCAGAAATTGTGGAAGCAAGATGAGCAAATTCAATTCAAATGGCCTTTAAAATACAATTACAGGTAAACCCTGGTATTTCTCTATAATGCAGCTAATGTTTTAATACCACCTCCCAGTTTGCCTAACAAATGTCCCACTATAATGTAGAGCCACAAACGTAGCACCAGAAATTTATGTGCAAGAAATTAAAACATTTTAAGTTGATATATTGAATGAGTAGTTTGTTCCTGCCCCATACATACCCAAGTATATACGCCACATACTACTGTGAAGTACGGCAAGATGTAAGGGGCATACTTTGCTAATATCCATGCGTTATGTTCACTTTGTTTCTACAGTATCTCCATTTTAATTTTATAAAGTGTAATGCAGCAAAATGCGTGCAAATGGTAGAAAGGCCTGTAATAAAACTGAAAAAATTGAAATTGAAAAATGTGAGTAACCCACAACATTTCACAATCAACTGTTATCATCACCCATAAATAAAGCAACAGTTAATTACAGTAAATTGTTTTCCTTGTTAAATTGTTCACATCACTTACTCTTTTATCAGAAATTGTGTGCCATGCAGCGCACATTCTGCACAACTGTGCTGTAATCTGCTGCATGGGACAATGGGTGAGCTGCGTAGGGTAATGCTATATATACCAAAATGTGTTTTAGTGATGTTTGAGAAAGTAGGTTTACGGTTTTTGAATGGGCTGGGAATACTTCTTTATTTTTTATAATTTAAAACAAAAGAAAAATGGAATCCCAGTATGGGCAATTTTGACATTTTTTTTATTAACAAATTAAGTGTGTAAATCAGGGGTTATCTGTATAACAAAATTGAACTTCTGCATCTCCCAGAGTATGATGCAACACAAAAGTAAAGAATACGTGTGTACAGGGCAAATCTGAATAGTACAAGTCTGCAAGTGATTCAAATTACTTTGATAATGAAGTTAACAGTAGAAAAAATAAATGGTACAGCACAACAATATAATAAAAACAATATAAACTATATTATAAAAAATTATTATAAAAACTATTAGTGAAGAACAGTAAATAAGCAGTATCAGATTGGAAATATTTTGCAGATAGGCACCATTATTTGGAGAAAATAACTATGGGGGGGTCTAGAATGTTACAGGTTACATAGATGACGGTCTTGGGACAGAAGCAGATACTGAGACTAGTTGTGTGGGTTTGACTCCATCTGTACCACCTGCCAGATGGGAGGGGCTAAAACATTGTTGTAAAGATGAGTTGGGTCCTTGATGCCTTGAGTTACACTGTGGAGTGATGGAATAGGTCAAAATACCTCAGCTGTGCTGTGGTAGAAGTTAACAGCTTGGAAGACAGTTTAGCTATTTTCAACTTCCTTACAAAGAGTAGATGCTGCCATCCTTTCCTTTCCTTATCATGCTGAGCGCTTGATGGAGCAATGAGAGGCATGAGGCAGGGTTTTAAAATAAAGAATATATGCACATTTAAATAGCACCACCGACACCAAACAACTCAAAACTATGGGCCAGGTGTGTCACACTGTTTGAGTGCAGTTTGCTGTTCATTGTCAGCTGGATGGATTCTGTAGCATGCAGAAATTCTATAAACTAGGTGCATGAACAAAATGTGATTTAAAAAGTACATATGAAAATGTTTGTGTCATTGCAAAATTTGTAATTCAGACATTTGTAACAAGAAAATCCATTATTCATTGATCTATTTATGCTGAAAATGTTTTTAACAGTCAGGGACAGTGTGGTTTTCCAAGTCCTTTCAGCTAAATTTTACAGTGGCAAGACCACTGCTGTGACCTCTCTATGAGTGACATTCCCTACCCCTATATTTTTAGATTCCCTATTCTGTGTATTTTTCTCACCTCCAAGGGGACCTTTTTTGGTGGCACTGGGTCGGTCCTGGCACCCGGAGGAGTTTAACTGCCACTACTGCCACACCTCACTGGCAGACGTCAGCTTTGTGGAGGAGCAGAATAATGTGTATTGTGAGAGGTGCTATGAGGAGTTCTTCGCCCCCACCTGTGCCCGGTGCAGCACCAAGATCATGGGGGTGAGCAACATATTATTCTTGAGAGTGCATCAGGGTGTAACAGACAGACTAGTAATCATTCTGTTGCATGTTCCCAACAGGAAGTGATGTATGCACTGCGGCAGACTTGGCACACCACCTGCTTCGTGTGCGCTGCCTGCGGGAAGCCATTTGGCAACAGCCTCTTCCACATGGAGGACGGAGAGCCCTACTGTGAGAAGGGTATGTCCCACCCCCCACCCACCCACTGGAGTGTTTCATCTGTATGCCATGATTTCTCAGCATAACTCTAGTATAAGGACAAATGAGTGAGTATATGAATGCGTAGCTTCTGTAGCTGAGTTCCATTTCAACAAAAGTTGATTTTTCTTTACTTTCAATTTTGTGTGAGTAACTTGTGTGATTTGTGATTGTGGGTCCATAGTTTGTAAGCTTTCCCATCTTTCCAGATTACATTGCCCTCTTCAGTACCAAATGCCATGGCTGTGACTTCCCAGTAGAGGCCGGAGACAAGTTTATTGAAGCACTGGGTCACACCTGGCATGACACCTGCTTTGTCTGTGCGGTATGTGCCTCCTCCTTTTCAGCAGGGGGCAGAATTGCCATAGAAATCAATGATGTCCAAGCAGTTGCTTTACATCTTAACATACATTGCAAATTAAATCAATATCATCAAAAACACAAACAAAATGCTCATGCTGACACTATCACTACTGGTTATGGTGTGGCAAAGTTTGACTATATGCCCTGTGTGTCCCACAGGTGTGCCACATCAACCTGGAGGGCCAGCCATTCTACTCCAAGAAGGACAAGCCCTTGTGCAAGAAGCACGCCCATGCAATCAATGTGTAGATGTAGCTCGTGAGGCAGGGAGGGCTGGTGGCCACTGCATTCCTGATGGTTTTACTGTGCCATAAGAGGACGGGGGATGGGGTAATCTCCACTGCCTGGCAGAATGCCACCACCCTTGACACAAAGGAAGACAACATCAATGGCTACATCATGAAAAGAGAGAAAATACATAAATACATACCTAATGAACCCAGTTAAGAGCAGAGTTACATGTGACTCATTCTAGTCACTGAAACTGAATAATGATAGCTGTCATGCTAAAAAAAACATGATTTAATTAAATGCTGGTTCTCTGTTTCTGAGAAAACTTAAAGTTCAGCTGTGACCAAGCTGTACTGAAATATGGGTTTCCTTCTTTAATTATATAAATTACTTTCCTTCTCTGAAATTCCTTATGTGCAACTCTTTGGATTAATAGACTAGTTATATGTGTCTTTCATACCCTTCTTGATGTGAATATATTCTAGAACGTTTGGAGGGGGGCAAATGTCACAACAGAAATTATCACTGGAAATATAAGTTGGGGAATTCACGTCTGCGTTCATGTAATATGTAATACAAAATACCTTGGTCCAAAGCTGACTCCTCCATAGTTTTTTTTTTTTTAACAAATAATGTAAAAAATCTTTTGCCCATTTTATGTGACAGAAGTGAATAAGGATCATTTATAGTAGTCTGAATATTAAATACTTACAAAAATTGGAGCTATATTTACACATTTCATGTTCACACATTCAATTTTTTAGAATTTCTTAGGCTGTAAAACCTTTATAACAGACTAATGACTATAAAAACATGAATTAATAGGTAATATATTGACAAATGTTAAGATGAAATGATTTAACACATTTCAAATACTTATTTAAAACTCTTAATAATAAGATCATTGATTTATTTTTAAATAGAATTTATTTATGTAATTTAATTTATTTGTTTTTTTCATTTTAAATTTAAATTTTGCATTCTTACTGCTTTATATTGGTAGCAATGCTTTGCGAATATAATGCTAGCCGCCTGTTCATCAGTTGTGGGCACTGCAGATGTTAGTTTGCTCACAGGGCAAGCCACTGGTCAGAGTACAGCTCAGGTGTGGGATGGGGAGTGGACCTCAGAGGAAGGTTCTCTTTTTGATGATGGAAAGGGAAAAGGCTTCGTCATCTGGCTGTCTGCACAATGGCCTGCAGCAGGAAAGCAGATGACCTGCAGTGTTGATGTAATGTATTGACGAGATTTTAATCAACTTCAAAATATGGTGGTGTGCCTTAAGTTGTTATGGTATGCTGTTTCTTTTGTCAGAATTAGAAGAAAGCATTCTGTGTTTCTGTTTTTCTAATTTAGGGTCAATCAGGCCCCTTGTAATCTTTTTATATTACTCACAAGTTGTAATGCTTGAGTTGCCAGGTTGGCATTTAGGCATTTCTTTTTACAGTTAATTTTCTCAATTTCGTGTATGGTCTTTCACTTTTTTGCTATGTGTTTCTGTAATCTGGCTGCATTGTAGTGCTTTCTGAGATGTGTGCTGGTGAAATGGAAAAGCAAATTTAATGGAAGGTATCTCATGTTTTCTGAAAAGATACTGGAGCCTGCTATTTGAGACCTGGCTCAGGAAAACACTAAATACAAATTAGTGTTCAATTGAATTTGAAGAGGAAAAGAAAGGAAAAGAGGCTGCCTGAAATATTAAACAATGGCTATGTCTTCAAATCCAGACAGAAACAACTAACATAAAATCATATTTCCTAAAGAACACCAAAGAACCATTTTAGGACCAAGTGGCAATTTTTTAAAGAACACAGCATGCAAAGATTTTTACAAAGTCTGTCTTTCACCAGTACTTTATGAAAACTCCAGAGAAGTGCATGTTTCTTGAAGACGACTTCTTTCATTTATCCTCCAGTAGCTGCTTATTAAACCACTTAGTGTTTGTAATTCTGTGAGCATAACTAAGTCAAGCCACTGTTGAAATATGGAATGGAAACTTGTAATAACCAAATCACTTTCTTTCACTGAATATTGTCTAAGATCACAAAAGTGCCCTTTAAACTGTGTAACATATATTTGAACAAATTAAGGATTAGAAAGTTAGTAGAAACACAGGTTATGCAGTTGTGGTCACTTTGCAAGAGATGTTTTGTAGATCACATACATGGGTGCTCTACTTGCTTGATCTACCATGTGTGTAGGCAACTGAAGGGCCATGTCAGTAAATCCAGACAGTGAAAACTCATTCTTATGGTGAAAAAGTCCCTGTAAAACATGTCCTTCTACAACAGCTCAGTGAGAGATGTAATAGTAGTGCATGAAACGTGTGCGTTCTGAAGCCGTCATATTAAGCAGCAGAACAGGATTTCAGAATCCTGTGCAAGTGGAGACCGTCGATCCTCCACCTCCCATTTCATGCCTTCTGTCAATCTATCTGCTGTCCATTGCCTTCTCACCGTCTCTAGCTTTCATGTGTCATCCTTTTTTCTCATTTGTTCCATTTCAGTCAAGAGTCACTTGATGTGGTTCTGGTGAGGGTCTCCATCTAATACCTAATTTCTTGTTCTCCTCTCATCTCCTCTCCACAGCTTTTCATCCTCCTCCAGATGTGTTGTTAGTAACCTCTTTGTCTTCCCCAAAACCTGTAATGTCCTCAGAAGAACGTGAAAACATTGTGGCTATGCAGTAGTTTGGGTGGCACTGTCTGTTGTCTCCTGGAGCTCCAGTGTCAGCTGTCCCACCACCTGCACACCTTGAGCTGGTTACCCAGAATGCCTTACCATAGGTCATTTATGTTTCTTATTCTTAATTTCTTCAGTAGAGCAAGGTTTTAATGACTTGCTTTCTTAATGTTAAGCCTCTGGGTTCAGTTTGGTCCTTCAGATGCCTGTTTACACAAATGTATTGTTTGCACTGATGATTATTACTTAGTTTTTCCACAAGATTTTCACCTGTGGGAATCAGTCCTGCTCTGGTTTGTGTTTTTTTGGTATGAGGTGAGAAAGTGCTAGTCTTGCATTGAGGTGGTAAACAGTAGCTTTTGTATGGCATGGAGTGAAAAACACCTAAGTTTGATTTTTGTTCACTTACTTATTTTTGTTTTTTAATCACTTGTTGGATTATTACAAAGTATGGCCTTGATTTTACATGCAGTTGTATGTCTCTTTCAATTTGTCTGTTTTTTTTCAGATTGTCCTTATTTTTTGGCATGGCCTGGAATGTTTTACTTTTTTATGTTACTATGGAACTGTTTCATTTGACCTGTTTAGCACCATACATCTGAATGTGTATATTGACAGTTTTGTATGTTATTTGCTTGGCAGTTATCAGAAACTGAGAATGGTACACAGCAGCACCAAGAATGTTCACTTTTACGTATATTTGATATTTGTCTGTTTAGGGTTATTTCTCCATTTTCTTGTATAATTTGTGATTTTTCTATTGTGCTTGAATCTTGAGGTATACTGTATTCTTATAAGGTGAGACTGAGAAGGAATGTTGTTGATGTTGCCCGAGCATCTGTGAGCAGGCATGGGTGCAGTAAGATGTGGCAGTTCAACCACTGTTTTTGGGGTCACTGGTTGCCAACAAGGGGCTCATGCTGGTGTGTACTGGTACGGTCACTGCCTCAGTGTTGTGTCCTTGTGGAGAAATGTGCACTATGGAGCAACTGTCCAGTGATTATGAACCACTGTGTTCCAGGGAGAGCTTGGGCTTTCATTATTAATCGGATTCAGGTCTGGTTGATGGCCTTACTCATTTTATCTTTTTTTAACAAAAGCCTTAATGCTTATTAATGGAATAATGCAGGAAAGGTGATTTGAGACCCCTTTTCTACGATGAACCCCAACTAAACTGCTCCTGCTTCAGTGTAACAAAGCTGCTGCTTATTTGATTGTATTTCAGATACCTACTTTCACTGCAGAAGTGGCAGTTTTGCAGGTTTTTAATTTACTCTAATTCCTCACTAAGACACGGCAAGCTGTTGTGGTTCTGTTGTGCATGTTACTCAAGAGTGCATGTGTACAAGTTGTTGACTTCAGTAAAAAATGGTACCACTCTGGCAACAAAGAAAAACAATGTCTGTGGTTATTTCTGTGGTTTCCAACTTTGTCCCTCTTTTAATTTATATTATCAATATGAAAAATGCATGCACTGCACAGCAAGGTCTGCATTGATAAATAAGGGAAATGGCTAGTGTCCCTTTTAGGGCTGTCAATGCTGAAATCTAAAGGCTATTGGTTTAAATCCCACTCCTGCTGCCATACCCACGATCAGAGCACTTATCCTGCATTGATTTTCCTGTATAAACTGTACAAATCATTGTAAAGTGGCTTACGCAACATTGCAAGTCACGTGGGTCAAAGGTGCACAGGATAACTAATTAAATTATCATGGCTTGATATGTTTTAAATGCCCAGAACATGAAAAAACAACATTCCTTAATCTCAGTTACAGCAAGTGAGATCTCACCCCAGGGTGTTTAGGAAGAGGGACCATAATAGATAGCAGCAGTTTGAGTGCTGAAACTATAAACACGGGGGGGGGGGGGGTCAGTTGGACATTGGTCGTTTCAGCGTAAAAAACACTTTAAAATAATGAAACCGTAGTTTCTGTATAAAGCAAATTTCCGTTTCTGCACACATGCAGATTAGAGAAGCGGGTCGTTGCTCCCTGCGGGTCTGAAAGACCCACCACGAATTACCATGATAACGTGATAAACATCGCCGAGGTACCGAACCGAATGAACGTACAGTTTAGGAATAGGGTTCTAAAGTGGATTCTAAAGTGTTGGTCAGCTTGGACGAAGGCGCCGGTGAAGATTGGAATAGAAGGATCAGGAGAAGCCCGCGATGACTGAGCTGTACTGACTACAAAGATACGGAGAAAAGTTCCGACCCATTGGAGCCGCACGAGCGTCCGCGCGCCAGGTAGCGTCACGTGGGCACGCAGGCCGCTCACCCCCCCCAGAGGTAGAGCCTGGAGGGGTGGAGCTGCAGTGATTGGAGGACTCGGCAGGCCTGGTGTGGATTGCGCAGGGCTGGAATGCGCGCGAGAGACCGAGAGCGAAGGAGAGTTAGCGTATTCGACACTGCGTCTATACATATCAATATGCTTATATGACACACGCATTTATATATATATAACGCATATAAAAGCTTTTATTTATTTATGTGTTCGTTAAAGTTTATTATTGTTATTATCATCATTATTATTACTTGTTGATCTGTGTCGCTGCTGCTGTTCAGTGCTGTTCTCAGTATTGTTGTTGAATTGCTTTGGAAATACAAGTGTACATTTGTCCTGTCAATAAAGCAAAATTGAATCAGAACGAGCGAGAGAGAGAGAGGGAGAGAGAGAGAGAGAGAGAGAGAGAGAGAGAGAGAGAGAGACAGACAGACAGACACGGGCGGCACGACCGACCGGCAGACAGGCTAGAGGAGAGGAGGGAGTGAAGGGAATCCGCACTGAAAAAAACCTGCGAGGAGATTAAAAAACGGCGGAATTACGGCTGTTCTGTAGCGCCGTGAGAAGAGGAGTCATGTCGCCGATTTGACTTGGAAAGAAGGACTTTATGGGCGGGAGAGGTGAGTACGGATTCCGCTTCTGCGTCTTCTGTTGGGCGGCGAAAGTTTGCTGGTGTCTTCAGTGCGTTTTCCAGCAGTCATGCAAAGCTGTGCAGTCGTGTAAAGCTCTTGTTTTTACCGGTTTAATTTAATAAATAAACAAGTGACTGTGTGTTTACTCTTGGCATATCTATCGCCCGTTGTTTACTGAACACTTAGTGTTAGCACCACTTTTAAATGGCCGAGGTGTACTGCGTTTTCACCGTAGCTGCCGCACGGAGGTGGTTTCTTCTGTGTGTGTGTGTGTGTGTGTGTGTGTGTGTGTCGTATATTACTTTGCTGTCGTGAGTTATTCTATAACATTAGTCAGTGTTTATTGCCTTCATTTGGTTACTGAATTCCGTGTCTCACACACCGTGGTCCCGTAAGGTCACACACACTTACATGCTGTGGTCACTTATTTCCCTGCGCTCCTTCATACACTTTTCATGTGGTGTCTTTGTGAGTTTTCCCCGCTGGCCGTCGAGGAGCGTGTGTGTGTGTGTGTGTGTGTGTGTGTGTGTGAAAGAGAGAGAACGGGGCCTGTAGCATTCAGTCCGCTATCCTCTTCCGACACATATCTGCTTGTTTTCTACTTAAATCCGTTAAATTCGAGTGTTTGTGTGTCAGATTGTCAGTACCGTATTTGTGCTGTTCAGCTGTGTGCATTCAGTAAAACGACTAAAAAGACAGCATATAGTCCATTGACTACTGATGTTTTTTGTAATCAACCCATTTTATAACATTTAAATTCTCTGTTTATGTTGAGGTTTGGAGCAGTTGTTACAACCCAAATCTTTTTGGTTTTTCTGATATTTAAATACTGTTTCTCAAATGCTCTCCTCTTTTCTACCACCCTGCTCTGTTGTCTTACCCTGTTTTTAATTTGCACGAAAATGGGATACCATGGGAGCAAATTGCAGCACCTGGTTCAAACCTATATGGCCAGGATGCTGAGGCCTTGGGGACCCCATTCTCATCTAAATGTAAATGCAACAGCCTCCACTGATGTGATACTAGACTGGGAATTAGATGTTTCTGCTTACTGACTGGAGCCCTGATGTGGATATGGATATGGCCCAGTGCAAGGTTTACACCATTTTTGACCATGAGAAGCCATCAGGACAGCACTTATTGATTCATTTTTTTAATATCCCAGGAGGTGAAATTATCAGTCAAATCAGTGTTTTTGGTGGTGGTGTTTTCCCCAGTGTGCCATGTGGAGACCTGGTTTTAATTTTGATTGGGGGAGAATAAAAGTTGAGCATTGGAGACCAGTGAGCCCCTTCACAAAGCTGCCTGAGCTCTAGGCAATGCTGAAGTGAGTAAGTGGTTGTATTGGGGTGGGGTAGGTCATCAGAAACCAGATGGAAATGGTGAATGTGAAGCAGTCTGGGCTTTAGGAGCCTTGCAGAAGGCATGGGTAGAACTAATAAAATGAAATGTAAAGGCTGACATTAAACATATGCCAGACAGCTGCACATTCCTGAGTCTAGCAGGGCCTCTCTGTTACAAAAATAATATGGTGCAGTATGTGAGTGCATGGATAGGAGAGTCCCCGGAACAGTCCTGGGCCAGGTACTGAGAATCCAAAACTATGTCCGATTCCTGCTGCCCCTCTTAAAGGAGGCCGAGTGTGAGAGGCCCCCTTGTTTTTAGTTAGATCCTGTATATCTGTAGTTAGAGTGTCACTATTTAGGAGACTTCTTCCAGCACTTTGCTGTGCAGCTCTCTTCCCCTTGGGAATTGATCCCCTGGCTAGTGCCTTATTGCCCTGATGTATGGAAATGCATAATTTGAAAGCAGTACCTAAGCTTTCCCTGGAAGGTGAAGGATGGGGGGTGGTGCACAAGGGTGCAACATTTTAGGAAAGTTGTCTTTGTGATGGCTGTGAAGGTTCAGTATTGTGCTGAAAGTGAAAGAGAACAGGAGTCCACCTCATCTTGCTTTGTTGCTGCCAATCTGTATTGTACACAGGAACAACATCACAACCTTCACAGTTTTTCATCAGCTCAAGTTTCCTTTGTACTCTTAGTAAGAGGAGTCACTCATGTTGGCAATTTTTGCAGTTTTATTGGTAAATGTATAGCGCTTACAGAGATATGAATATATTCTTATCCATTTTTGAAAATAGTGGTAAAACATCAAAAAAGGAAAGTAATTTAGATACTAGATGTTAAAGTTTCAGAAACTCTGACATGTCATATGCACAGGTAATTCTTTAAGGTAAGGAGTGTATCATAACAAAATAGTCCATGGTAAAAAGCATATTGGCTTTTGGTTCTCAATATGAAGCTATTATTTTTTAAAAATGTGTATCCTGCTGCTGACACTGAGGTCAAGGCGGGCAGCTTCCGGTCGCACAAGCTGTTTCTCAGCAGCTGGACTCTTGTGATCAGTGAGAACTTGATACTGAAGCATTATCACTGCTTCAGTGTGTTCTTCCGTAATGGAGTATTTTATTAATGGTGCAGGCAGTTCACTTAATGCTTCAGTGTGTATGTGGGCTGAAGGTTTTCCAGTTCCAAACCCCATAATGCCATTGGTGTGCAGTTAGCAAAAGAGCATCACTTGGCTCTTTATTCCTGGTCTTGTGCACAAGGTTTATGCATGAACCAGCTAGACTGATTTACATAAAGATGAAGCTGTCAGGTTGGTGCTGGGGATGTCAACATGTGTTTTGTGGACACACTGTAAAGGGTGAAAGCTGGTCAAAGATGTTTGCAGATGTCATTACAAACATCTGAGCATCTTAACCTCTGTAATACTACCCATATGTACCCGCAGGAATGCAGTGCCCTCCTTCCCTGAAGGCCACGAAAGAATCACAATGAGCTGATTGGCCAGATTAATGTGTAACGGTTCTTTAAAAGCTGCTGTAGAGGTTTGCCACCGAAACACCACTGGATTTCTGTTACTTAAAAAAAAAAAAAAAAAAAAAAAAAAAAAAAAAAAAAAAACTAGTCTCTACTGTTGTATTACTTTTCCACATTATACAAATCCTTGAGCTCTCACTAAGGTTTCAATAAAATATTTTGCTGTTAGAAATTGACTTCCTGTTTTTTGCTTGATTCATAGTTTGTAATTTGGTTTTTGTTGTTGGTTTTTGGAGCATTATTTACTTATAAATTGTTCAAGACTATGAATCTAACTTTCTACAATTTTAGCTTCAGTTTCAGGTCTTAAGTATCTGTGTTTTATAAGAAATAGTGTCTACTTGTTTTTGATGGTGATGGAGCGAAACAAAAATACAGGACACTTGAATGGGAGCTTTAACTCCAAAAGTTAAAGAATTGTGTGAACATTTGGCAGGAGTGTCAAATCTGATTCCAGGTGATTCTTAAATGTTAATGGAAAAGACAAGAAGCTTGTATAGGTAACTTTGCACACTGTACATGCTACTTTCTAGGCCTTTCATGTTGAAGAATCCTCAGATCTTGATCTGTTCAGAATGACAGTAGATTACACTCTCTGATCCATCTCAACTTTTAACAGAGACAGAATGAGGGTGGTAGAAGGGCAATATGAAACAAGTGGAGAAAGGTGGGAGTTGTGGATGGCACTAAAGCAGTTTGAAGGGTGAGGGGAGAAAGGAGGTAATTTGCACTGGGTAGAACCAGTGCATCTTCCAGAGAGCTATGGTGCATTTGTCTTTGCAGTCCCTTTTTTTTAAAGCAGTCTCCTTGCCTCCCCATCTGTAGTAATCATCCTGAAAGCCCTGAGAAATGTGTTTCTGTTTCAGATGCAGAATAGGGAGGGGGTGGGAGATTGAGTTGCCTTGGGAGTCTCTCTGGTGGGTTAAGGAGAAGTATTGGGGGTGGGGGGGTGTGTATCAGGTTTCAGGTTCTGCGTTCCTGTCTGCCCTGAACCCCCCAGTCAGGAGCCAGTGTGGCTGTGCTCTGGCGCACGCAATCACACCACGCTCTCACTGTTTTCCAGCTTTCTCTTAGGCTTCCAGATCTTGTGGAATGGGGCATTTGGGTAGGTTGGCTTGGGTTTGGGAGGGGCACAGAACAACTAATTTCAGTTTGGTCAAACTGAACCTGTTGTCATCAGATGTATACACACTGGGTTAAAGACAAAATATGCATTCTGTCTCAGGTATTGTGATTGGATACAGGACTGACAGAGGTCACCACCAGTTCAGTAAAGCTGCTTACAAGACAGTTTTCAGAATGATCTTTCCCAGCTCAGTTTGTAAAATTATATGCATTGAGCTCTGAATGAGTAGAAAATTAGTGAGCATTTGTGCCAAATATACATAAACATCTACTACTCTGAGGATGATTATCTTAAAAACTGCAGAGTGCAGTTATCTTTTATTATATTGATCCAAAAACATGGATCATCTGAATTATTTAAAACAATGTTGATGTGAACTGAGACAACTGAAGGTTTAATGGAATTGATTTCATCACTGTGGAAATCTGTAGTCTCTAATTTCCTCATTTTGGAATGCCCATTGTAACGCTCAGGAGAGAAATGATGTTTCTAGCCAGCGAGCAATATTAATTAACAATATCAAATATGTGATAAGGTTATTGGAAGGAACTCATTTTTGAAGGGTTTTCGTATATGGTCTACATACATTTGGCTGCTTTAACATGAGTATGAAGTTGAAAATCTGGGCTGTTATATAAAGCTGGAAAAATGAAGTGGAAATTCAGCCTTTTTAGTGTAACTGAAATATTTGTCACTGTAAATTGATTAGCTCTTATCCATTAAGGGTTTGAGAGTGTTGCCGCTGCACTAGTGGTCCCAAACCTAAAAAACTAGTTTCCCTAAAACGTTCTTAAATGCACATGTTTCTATGTTTTGCTTTTTATTCCTTAATTTTTGTTTCTTAATTTTAGTATTCCTTTTTTTAAATTTGCTTGAAGCACACAAAGCCCTCAAATTGCTTTGAGGCTGGCATGTCATTCAAAGCTCTCTATAGCCTTCTGTTATGCCTGTAACTAACATGCTCTTCCATTTTACCATACAAACTACACATTCCAAGAGGCTTATTTGTGTTGGTTAATGAGTGAAATTGATAGCAAGCAGCAGCCTGGTTCCTGCAGTAGACCTTCCACGTCTGTTCTGACACTAGCAAATGTGATGAATGATTCTGCTGTAGTTTATTTAAGGGTGGGACTGATTATGGGTGACATTGAACTAAATTGCACAATCTTACTACTGCAGAGGTTATGTTGTAAATAGCAAAGTATGAGCAGAAAAGGCAGGTGCCCCCCCTCCCCCCCTTTTCCACTGTGACGTACTCTGACAGAAAATATCCCAGCATTGTCATAATGGCAGCAGGTTGTTTAGTACCTAGAAGAATGTTGGATTTAGGCCTTCGAATTAATTTGCTGTTCCTCTCAGCAGAATGTCCAAGCCACACATCTTTAGTAAATGATAATGTTTTAAATCGATGTTGGGCATGTAGAGAACTGACTCTTATGAACAGTGCCTGTTCAGCCGTTTGTTTAAAAGAAAACCCAAAGTTACCCTGCAGTCATTGATCCACTCTTTCTGCCATGACTTCAAATACACCTTGTAATTTGTGCCTTGGCTTTGTTTCCACTTGTAGTCAGATCCTTCTTAAAGACTTTACACAGCTCACACAATGTGTGACCGTTTATCATTTACACAGAGATTAGATAAGTTTCTTTGTCATGCTTAGTTCTCAAAGGCCTGTTTGTACAGTCCAGTGCTGACTTTCCTATGTGCATAGGGATAGACAGTGGTGTTAGCCTGTCCTAGGTGTTGTGTACAAAGCACATGTCTGTAATGAGTTGTCTGTTTTGCTTGGTTTAAAGAAACCATGCTTTACATTGGAGAATTGAGATGCAGCTCTGCCTTCGCACTTTATACTAGTACTGGTTTACAGCTGGTTCAATTTGCAATCCCAAGGGGTTGTTGTGGTATCCTGTGATGAGTACCGATAAACATTTGCATTGTTTTGCACGTCCCTTTTCCCATCCCCCGGTTTAATGTTTTCACTGCATTTTTTCGTGTTGTGCTAGAGGTGAGGCTTGGATGCCTTGCAGCTCTTTTGGATGTTAACACCATGAGCCAGGGAGTGATTGATGGGGACTGTGGCTCCCTGCCTGGTTAGAACTGGGCGTGCTGCTCCAAATTCATCAGTGTGTAACTGGTTTGCAGTGGTTGGAAGCCGCAAAAACAATCTGTGTATAAAATGTTTGTTCAGAATAAATCTTTATCAGCTATTGGCAAGAAACCCCTACGCGTGTTTCCACATTTATGGCAAATATGAGTTGTATATTTCCAGTATCTCTATAATGTCGAGGTGAATTGGTTGGGTTGCATCACACAAGACATGTAGTGGCTGTGTTTCACAGGAAAACCTGATATGGGCTGTATTTCTCAGCCTTTGTTCTGATTGCTGTTTAACCTCTCTGTAGTGTCCCAGCCTTTTCCCTGACCTCTAAAATGAGTGTTATTTGTGAGCCTTACTAAAGCATAAATGTTAATTGATCTAAAATGAGTCCCAGAACCACTATGTAATACCTCATTTGGGAGATTACATCTTGGTTCATTAAAAAAAATTGAGTACTTCAACTCCTAAGATGAAAATAACCATTGAACTGTCATCTTCTCCCACCCACTGTGTCCCTCCTCCAAAGTCTCTCTCTCCTGGGGTGAGCCAGACGTGACGTAATTTGATGGTGGTTTGAAACCCCAGGCAGTACAGGCTCACATGCCCTGGAGACTTGCGGCATGGATGCTTTGTGAGGAATACCCCCAGCTATCTCATGCACACTCCTACACACCACGCTCATGTCTTCCTGTTAGAAACCCTCTGACTTCTTTACTTTTCCCACTGCAAAGTGTGTTGCAGCTCTGTTGCCAGGGGTACTGTGTTATGTATGTCATTTGGACTCTTTTTAAATATACATATAAGGCCATTCTGGGCCTGCCAATCTCAAAGTACAAATTTACTGACAATTGTTTGCTTGGATCAGAGATTTTTACCTATAATATTAAATATGAAGATTGCATCCCACAAAATGAAGATGGTGAGAAAGCCTTTCAAACTACAGCTGTCCTATGGTGCAGTTTTAAGTAACCATTATGGCTGCAGAACAAAGCTGTAACCAGCTTGCTTCGCTGTGGTTAGAGTTGTGGTTGAGGTACTAGTTCCAAAATGGTGGAGTCCCTGTGGCAGATGAACAGATTGAAGACCAGATTGCATTCAAGTGCACAGGAGCTGCTGCTCAGGGAACCATCTGAAAAATGATAAATGCAGTCTATTCCTAAGTTGGAAAGATGTATGAGAGTGGTGTAGGTGGTATTTGACCTTGTATGACAGAGATGATTCTCCTTCTGATACTTTTATGCTTTGTTCACTCCAGCACTGCACACCAGCTTTCAGATGTAAAGTTCTAGTTGACCAATAATAATATTCCGTATTTGCTGCCTGCCGCCGTTTTCTGCGATACATCAGTTGAGGGTTTCAAAAGTAAAGAATGAAAGCTTTGAACCAGCATAGCTTAAGTCATTGCATTCTTTGGATGTTAGCCCTCACTGTTACCACTGACCTCCACGTTGTGTGATTTCTATTACTTTGAATCTGTTGATGGGTAGCCATTACTATGATTAAGTGTGGTGAGTAACTTTACTGTTTTTACTCAGGTAATTCATGCAGTGGGGGTTGCCAAAGGTTTCAGTCATTCCCACAAAGTGTCTTTGTACTGGTCTAACCTTGCCTTTTGTGGTCCTTAATTTCAATTAGTCATGGTTGATCGTTCACTTTGATGGCTTTAGTTGCTCCTCTGGGCTCAGACACATTTTTATGCATGCTCACTCTATTGTGTTGGCTTTACTAAACCCACTAGGATTGACTGGGGAGATGGGATCTCCAAATGTGTTTTTTACCTCCTCTGTAGCAGCTTACAAATTCTCATACATTCATACAGATGTTCTACTTTCACTTATATTATCTTATTTTGTAGGTTGTGTATTCTTTGGTACAACTGTGAAAATCTAATTGCACATGGTTTTTGTATTTTTGTATGCCAAACATCATGCCTTAACCTGCTTCATAAAGAAACCTGGTAAACACTTTTGAAAAGGATATCTCGTAACATCTAAATCTATGAATCTGGTACATCCGCATTCTATTTCCTGGTCAGGTGAATGTGCAGAAGAAATGGCTATTACCTCACTCAGAGGTGAGGCATACCTAGCATACCTAGCCAGGTATATGTATTGTAGTTTTATTTCCTCTTCCATTGGTTCTGCAAAAGATGTGCTGGCAGTGTGTTTCTGCTGTAGCGACCCTGGTGGACACTCTGGCCTCCTTCCTTGCACTGTGGCAGTGTTCTGACCTCTGTTGCTATGCGCAAACTGTTCTGTAAAAATAAACAGTCCGGCTGCAGTAGCAATTATGGACTGCACCCTCAAGTAGTTTGCCGTGTGCTTTGCTTGAGATACTCCAGGACCTGTTTTTATCTCCCTACCAGCTTTTGCCAGTATCTGTTTTCTCTCCATTTCCAAGTGAATTTTCCCTGCAGTCATCCCCAAGTGTTAGTTGCACTTGCATTTTCGTTAGGAAAAGGTGGGTTATTTCACTGCTTTCTGTGTGCATAAATTCACTTAGGAGTGTTTAACCTGACAGCCCAATCAAGTAACATGATTTCTGTCCTGTCTGTGAACTGAAGTTGTGCTACATGTGCCTTGAAGTCCTTGCAGCACTGCCACCCAGAAACCTTTTTGTTTTGGTGTAAAACCCCTAAAAACTGTTAAGCCAGCAAATGATTTGCGTCAAAAGCGGCACTATTGTATCTTGCTAAGTTTGAGACTTTATAGTACATATTGGTGTGGCTCTTACTGGCTGCTATAAGGTGTTTGTACCAGAAACAACAGTGCTCGGCCTGTGGTATTACTGAAGGAACTAGGTTTCACATCTAAATTGTTCAGCTTTTTGGTATTGTTTCTGCTTTGTAATGTTTGCAGGCTTTTGCTACAAGTTGTAGGTATAGTTGTGGCGGAAATGATTATAGAATAATGCACCCTTTTTAGGTATCTTTGATCCATCAGTGTCAACTTTTTTTTTTTTTTTTTAATTCTAACAACAGGATTTGCCATTCCCCTCAGGATGAGATTATATTGTCAGTAGTAATTTCCTTTCCATAATGCATGATGGCCACTTAAAAGGTTGTGCAGCCATCTCAGAGCTTGAAACCTATTTTTTAACTGTAAGTGATGAGATTAAATTGCATTTTTCCATCAATAGGGTGAGACTGTGATGTTTGCTGGGCTGCAGTAATCACCGGCACTTGCAAAGCTATTTGGGGTGCTGCCTAAGGTGGCACCTCGGTAAAGGTTTCTGGGATTTATCAAAAGCTTGCATGCATGTCTTTCTTAGTTATGAAGTCTCAGACAGAGAAACAACCCAGTTATTTTTTTTTTATTTTTTTTTTTTGTTCAAGTGCTTCAGTTGCTGTGTCTGTGTGTGTTTGTGTGTGTGTACAGCTGTTGGTGATCTTTGAGTAATGGCTTCTGTGTGAGTGAATGAGAGCCACTGGCCTGGAGCTTGGTAGTTCCAGTCCACGCCTTGCTGTTCCACTTTACTTAAAAGCTGCAGCTGGGAGCTATCTGTCCTGTTTTCCCCTGTGTTCAGAGTGTGATCACATGAGGCTGATAGTTGCATGAGGCCACCTGTCACTCAAACATTTGGAACAATTTGGCTCACTGCCCTGAGATTCAGGTTCTGCAGCTGTGTTTTAAAGCTATGTACCTGCAGGGACACACTCAGCCAAGAGCCTTACTGAGCTGTCTGCTTCTTGGGCATTTCCCTGCATGGTGTGACACACGCACAGACAGACAGAGGAACTGGTTGCTGCCTAGCTATTCCTTGCCTTCTTGAGGTCGAGGTTGCCTTCTTGGACCTCTGTGTGAAGCACAGCAACAACTGAAGACTGCAGTGGAATCACCTCTATTCATGTTATGATCTCCATTTAAACACATTGTCATGCTCTAAGTTTGCAGCATGTTCAGCAGACAGTACAGTTTGGTTATGTATGCTTTACAATAATCTGTGCTCATGAGTTGAGCATGGATGAAAACCAAAGCAAAAACAGCACAGCAACTAAGTGTATTTCTGCTTAAATTGAAGTAATTCAGTTGATTCAGTTTTGTTCTGTTTCATACAATGTTCTTGTTTTAAAGACATTTTAAATTAAAGTTCAATCTTAATCATCAGAAACATCTTGTGTGGATTTTTTTTTTCTTCCAGCTCGGGGATAAAAATGATTTTGTATTGTTAATTGAATGTGTTGTATAATTCAAATAACATTATTCTAAATGCACAAGTTGCAGTGTTAAGCATCATGTTTCTTGAATAGTAGGGGGGGGGTCATCACTTCAGTTAAATTTGCTATGCTACTTTTAAAATACTTTGGATTTAATAAAGACTAATTTGTCTGCATATTCAACAGGGCAGATAGAAAATAAAGCATTGCATTTGATTGCCTCCAGCAATTTCCTTAAACCACTAAAATTTGGATTTCACAACTGAAAAAGCATCTCAAAAACCCCCACCTACACATCTGCTTCCGCATGGTTTGTATTGTGCAGCTCATTTCCTAAATAGATATATGGCACATTAGTTGAACTTAGCTGGAAAAAAGCATACACAGGGCTTTGGCTGTGGCTAAGAGTGAAAACCTGTGCTGTAATGTCACAAAGGATGCTTTTTGCCTACTTACTGTGAGATTTTGGAGCAAAGCTACAGACTTCCTGAGTGAATTCATTCCCACATCATAGATATCAGTACAATACTGCACAGTCTCAGAACCTAGTCAATCAAAAGCTTTTAAGCAAGTAGGAAGTATGCATAATGGAGGAAATCACCTTTGTTGGAGCATTGTCTTGGTCTTGTCAGTTGGTTTTTTTTAACTTACCATTTTTTTTCCCCCATTGTTGCCCCATATTTGCCAACTACTTGCCTAGCGCAGGCTTGCTTTTGTCAAGAGCCTATCCTAGAAACATACTGATCAAGCCAGGGAATATTTTGGAGTTTTTATTTTAACTTGTATTAATTTAAAACTAAAACTTAAGTCTATTTTACAACTAATGTAAATTTAAAAATTCTACAACCTCCTTAAATTCTGATTGATCGATTTATCCTATAAGCATGTGCAGACGTTAGTTGGTGATCCACAGTATTCTGTATGTATCCTCCTAGACTATTTTGTCTGATTGCAGTCGTTCTGATTACTAGATGACACATGTAAGGTTTATAGGGTCTGCTCTTCTGCTGTTTGGTCAATATACAGCAGTAAACTGTAAATGGTGTGAGATGTGATTTGTTATCTATGTAGACTGAACATTGTGGAGTTCACATTTTCAGCCTGGTTGTGGGCAGTACAAGTGACTTGTTTTTGAAGAGCACTGCTGTGTTGTATAGGTGATTGAGGTTTGCTTTTTTTTTTTTTTTTTTTCCTCCCTTTTCTTTTAGGGTTCATCACACAGCACAGGCTTCCTACTTCAATGAGTAGTTGAATCTGCTTCAGGTCTTGAACATTTGGCTAATGCTGTGCATTTGACGGCTCAGAGAGCTTTTATGAATGGTGTGTGGTCCTTCTGCCCAAAGAAGTCTATTGCGGTTGGATGAGGGACTGGCCAACAGTCTGTCTGCTGTGCTGCTGCTGTGGAAACATCTCCTGTCTTCTCAAATCTGTTGTTACTCCCACACCAGCCTCCATACTGTGAAATGTTAACGCCGCATATCTTTGTTAGGAAACCTGCACAAACATGGGGAGAGCATGTAATCTCCACATAGACTGAGTGGAAGATCATACCCACATTGAATAATACAGCCTTAGTACTGTGACACAGCACAGAAACTTCTTCAGTGAGCATGAATTAATTTGCATTGTGTTCATACATTTCTTTTGTTTTTTACTGTTCAGTTTTTTTGCATTAAAGGTTGAATTAAACACTGCGCATAATGTGTGTGTTTGTGCGCAGTACATAATGGTTTTGAAAGAGCTAAACAAGGGCAAGTAGTCATACATTAGTGATTGATGAAGGGAACCAACCTTGTTATGTTTGTATTATGAATACTAATGTGAACTATTAAGGTAACTTGCAGTATTTTAGCATACAAGTAATGATATTAGGTGATGTTTTAACATAAATGGTATCACTTTGTGGATGAAGAACACATAAAAACTCACCATTAAAAATAATGGTGACTACATTTGAATTGTGAGATTTCATGTCATGAAGGGTCTCTCAAGAGCCCATCACCTTTGTAAGGAGGGGGGGAAACTATGCAAATGTCAGTATGAAACTTATGAAAGGGGAATACTAACTAAAAACTTACTTGCTTTGTTAGGATATCTGAAATCTAACCTCTGGTATTTACATAAACAGACCATTTTGTTTTCATGTTTTGTAGGCTGCTCAAGTAGGAAACTCTTGTGTATCCAAGAAACTTTGGTCATAACCAGTCAAGGAAAACTTTGGTTTGGAACATAGAAATATGCAAAATGGCAAAATAATGCAATTGGTTTTCCACCTAGTTCAGACATGGAGACATGCCAAATGGGAATAATGTTGTGCAATTTCTTGTCATCTTGTTTTAACTGAAACCCTTTCATTTCTCTCCCCTGCAGTTTGGTTTCTACGGTGCCAGGCTGGCCGCTGCCTCCATGCCAAAGCTGTACAAGAACCAGCCATGATGCCAGCAAATCTGAGTGACAGCAGAGTTAGTGTTAGCATTGGCGTTCTGTACAAGGTGTCTTGGCATGCCTTTCCTCTCTGAATTCCCCAGTGAGGTATGGAGTCTCCCCCCTGTTTTGCTTTCTTTGTGTTTTCTTTCTCCACCTAGATTTTAGCATACTCTAGTCACCACTGAGACCACCTCCTAATTGTAACTCCCCAGTCAGATGTACTGGTAGCTAAAATGGGTTTTCTACGATAATACTGGTATTGGCTGTGATAGTGTGTGGACTGGACATCAGTGGTGTGTGGGGAGTATAAAAGCAAGACCCAGTTCTGTGTTGGTGGCTTTTCCAAGTGTAGAGAGTAGTAGCGATGTTAGTCTTGTGTCTAGTGCCAGTATGTTAATCACATGCCTTTTATTTTCCCCCGGCCATGCCTATATTAGTGTCCTGGTGTGCCATTTTATGTGGTAGGTCAGAATACTTGTTGAACCTTCATGTTATGTTCCACTGAAAAAATAATTTAAATTGAGGTACTATATACATGTTTTTTGGTTTCTGTGCTGCAATCTTGCTTCAGTGCCTTTTTCTATGGTGCAATTATTGTGCTGTTATATGACCAGGTCTTTAGTCATAACATGGATAGTTTTCCCAACTCATCTTATGTAAAAGAGGTAGCATTGTAGACAATTGGTGAACTAAACACAGTTGGTCTTGTGTGTGTGTGTGTGTGTGTGTGTGTGTGTACTTAACTCAGTTTCTTCTGCTGTAGCAAAGGAACTTGAAACAAATAAACTAACTACCTTTGCCCTGCACAGAGATTAACCCTTCACCCCGGCCTGCCGACAGACCTGAGCAATCAACACGTTTCCTGTCCCATAATCGCGCATTCTGATTGGGTCGTTTTGAGCTGTTTGCTCAAACTTGATAAATTGCCCTGCCAATCAGGATATTTTAAGCACTGTTTATACAAGCACTGCGAAGTACAAAAAGCTAAATCCTGTAAGCCACACTTCATTCTGCATGTTACTAATGAGGGCCAAATTGATGGAGGCATAATATCTGTTAATTAACTGATGAATTTCTTTTGTTTGTTTTTACCTTTGAAAATGCAAATGGAAGACAGAATCATGTTCTGGCCTACAGACCTTCAGACAGAGCAGGAGAACCTATTTTAGTAAATTGCAGCCATATGTTTGCAGAGGATGTTAGGCTGAATGAAACTGCTTTACGTGCCAGACTTTAAACAAGACTTGGCCTGTGGGCAGTTCTGAAATTTTCCAGTGTGCCCAGCCAGCCCCTCTGTGCTGGCTGCAGTGTGTGTGTGTGTGTGTGTGTGTGTGTGTGTGTGAGAGAGAAACACACATATTCCCTTGCATGAATACTGTGACGTCATTGATGCCACCCATGATCGTTGGCACTTGCTGCTCTTTCCTGGCATCCTCTATGTTCCTTCTAGTTGCCCAGTTTAATCCCAAGCTTACTGACTTTCGTAACTTACAGTTTTAAACTTATTTGTACAGCTAGACTTTTTTAAATGGTTCTGTGAAATAGTTTAAGCACAGGGTTCTAGTGAAACTTGAACGAACAACCTTTGGATCAGAGGTCCAGTTCCTCAAGCATTCTTCTCCCCGCTGCCTTGTCAGTGTTGCATAGCATTGTGTTTAGGATCTGGGTGCTCAGAGGCCAAGAGCAATAGGGGAGGCAGTCTTTTCTGCAGTAGCCTTCAGTACAGTGGAATCCAGCAACCCACAGGCCATCACCCTCCCTGTTTAGTTGAAGGGATGTCTGTGGGAAAAGTTGCCAGAGGGGTCCTCAGGGTGTCATTGCTGCAGTAAGCATTCCAATTAGATGACCTGAAAAAGATCCTAATGCTGCTTAACAATGAAACAAACTATTCAGTAAGTCATCACATTGCTAAGAGTTCCTAAAAGAGTGTTTCCTGACCACATTTAAAAAGATATCTGGTCTGCTCTGAATTTCTTTTTTTTTTTCTTTTTTTTCCCCCATTGTAAATATTCAGTAGTTTCTAAATAAAGGCACATGGCTTTTTAATATGTAACTATTTTGGGCACAAAATCTATAAAGTTATTTTAACTCCTGTCTATAATTTGTGGAATGCCAAAAACTAAATTAAGCCTTACTGTACTGTTTATTTGCATTTGTTATATATTTTTTGGTAGTATGGTGGCTTATTGTAGACCAACAACTGTTTTTAGGAAAATTGCAATTGTTATATTGAACACAGGTGTACAGTGCAGCGATTTAGCTGCCTGTATAATTGTCACTACACTGCCTTTGGTAAGGAGGAATGCTACATGGACAAGAGTAGTCTTGGCATCAGTTTTGAGCTGTATAGCTCTTAGATCTTAGATGGAAATAATGTTGCTTAATGTACAAAGAGCTGCAGTAGAAAATGAACCTCTGCACATTAAATAGTTTATATGAAATGATTTACATTTAAGCAGATTATTGAATGGTGGTGGTCCTACAATTCACTGATCGCAGAAGTTACTGCTTGACTATTAAGTGGGTTCTTCTGGGCTGTGTAATTCAGCTCCATACAGAGCAATTATACAGCATCACATCTCTACATGTGGATATTTGAATACATTTTGGTAAATTACAATGGTAACACACTTTCAGCAATATGAGGTGTCCTGTATTAAACAGAAACTTGAGTATTTACATACAGCAGTAGGTCTCTATCTGTGGCTTGCTGCCCAGACTAATAAAAACCCCTGCAGGTTTCACTTGTGGAAATTTTATTTTTTTATTTACTACTCTTCTCTTTCTCATTTGAAAGAGCACACATTTTTGCACTGTGATTTTTTTTTTTGGACATTTTTTAACAGGTTACTACTTCACTGGGTTGTAAATTGCACTGTACTCGAGAGTTGAAAGGTATCTGTTTGGTATACATGTAATTTAGGTTAATTAAAAAGTGGACATTATCTTTTAAGGTGTTAACTATACATTTTTATACAGGTGTACAGATAGTTGATTAGTCAAACTATTTACATTTTTGATTTTGTTAACATTGCAATCCTTTCATGTTTGATTTAATGAAGGCCGTGTCACTTTGTTTTCGCTGTCTTTCAAATAGCTTCCTTTTGTGAAGCATCCCAAAGCATGATTTGGTCTAGACAGCCTGCAGAACTCTTAGACCTGACACTTTCTGAGCTTGTGTCAAATTCACCACTGATAAAGTCTCTTGTTTGAATGACTCACTGAGATTAGTTTCTAACTCAGGAGATCTTGGATTTCCTGCCTCTACTTGTTGATCGGAGGTCATTGGCAGAGGGGTTGTTTAAAGATGGCTGATTGTGGAAAGCTTCCCTGCTAGCTCCCTGGGGAGCAGCAATTGGGAATGAAGAATGGAGAGGATGATAAGGGCCTGTGTTTATCAACTCAGTGCCTGGAATGTGTGAGCAGGTAATGGAAAACAAACCTCTCGTGAGCCCCTCCTGTCCCTCTAGGGACCACTGTGGTGCTATAGTAGGCAGCACATAGGGCCCCTTGGTAGAAAACCCAACAAAAACACATACAAGCTGCTGAAATACTGTTAAAAGACACAAATGTTGGTATTTTCACTCTATTTCCAGAGTTCTTTGGGAAATGGGAATGCGTCAAAGGAGAATAGCTCATTGGTTATTGTTAAGGAGTTTTACCTTTTCTGATGTGAAGGAGAAAAACCGCATTGATCAGTGGGAGCTAATGCACTTCAGAGGGTGGTCTACCTAAAAAAAAAAAAAAAGTTCATTTTGGTATACTAGACAACATGGTTGTATCTCCAATGTTAGTAGCTTTTTTTAGCTCACTTGTTACTTGGTTAAGTTGATTCTTTACCTGGTGTAACTTTCACTGTTCTCACCAGTCCATCCTAGATGAAGTTCCATCATATACTGTTTATACTGTAGCACATAAAGGTTTATTTTCCTGTAAGCCATGAGGGCTTGTCACCACATCTTAATTTGATGGAGCTACATCAAGTCTGTGTGTAAAAGGAATTCTGTTCTGCTGTACCATGAAGTATGACTGACATACGCTTTGTGGAAAACAATGAAAGGCAATCATGACAGTAACTTTTCACACCTTGATATCTGGTGATGTGGCTAACAGAAATTCATAGAGGTTATAGACATATGGAACAGGTCACGTACAAAGAAATATTGGTTTTGAGTGTGCCCCCCCCTTACCTCTTTTGTTCCTGTAACATGTTGAGCGTGTTAGTGTGTTGTTTAATTTGTCTGCTCTTCCCCCTACAACTATATGGTGTTTTTACACATCTGCACTCAATGGTAGAACATGCACTGTCTCAAGTCTATCTCCACTTCCTCATATGCATCAGGAGTGTGAAGGGACAGGTAGCATTTCACCTGAAAATATCAGACACATCCATCTGGCTTCAGCCTGCTTTATGGAAGCACTTCAGATTTTTTTTTTTTAATTGTTGTGGGTTTTTAGGGTCTTCTGTCTCTCACTACATTTCATAATTAAGAGCTTTTCAAACCTTATTCTGAACTGGTTGCTCAGGAATTGTTTTCCCTACTCGTTTTTACTGGCTGTTTAATTGTTATTGGCCAGCTTCAGTCTACCTCTCTGATACTGCTCCCCCCACATGGCCCATGTTGCGCACTGTTGTACAGAGTGCAAGACTAAGAAAACTCTGATACGAAGTCTTTTCAACAACAAGGAGGCTAACAGTTCATTTGACTTCCAGTGTTACTGATTTAGCATTGTTTCTAATGGTGAAGTTGGCTTGTGTAGAGCTGTAGCTGGGCTTGCTACCCCTGCTAGTAGTGCAGCTGTAGTAATTAACTGTTTGGAGCTGTAACCACAGATTCTGGGTGGCCCTCACAGCCTGGGCTCACTTACAAAGAAAAGTATTGAGACTCTTTGTAGCATGAAGACTACATCTGATTTACTAACAGTTCAGTCTTTTGAAAAGTACCATTCACCTAAACTCAAAGAGCAAAACAAATAATGCTTTTGGAACTTCTTAAATTCCTTAGCTGAAACTAAGCTAGCCACTCAAACAGAATTCTGTATGTATGGTTTGAATGTACCATGTGATGTAGTTAGATCTGCAGCCCCTCACCGTATTTTGTGCTGGAGTGCTGCGCTGACAATGACATCACTGTTCCAACCATCCATATTCACCTCATTGCTGCGGGAGATATGTCATAAAGGAAGTAACTGCTCATATTTTTGCTGCTTGTTTCCTCTTGCATTGACATGAAAAACTTTTAATTGCAGGACTGAGTTTGCCATAGAGCAAGTGGTTCAATAGTGCCTTTTGTTTTGCCTCTTTACCAGTCTACTTTATCAGTATTTTAGTGCTGAGCACTGGGTATAGAACCAGCTGCTGTAATTAACCCAACAGCAACATCATGACATGAAACAGTCAGGCAGGTTGACTAGATCTTCTGGCTTACAGCAGAAAAATGTATACTAAGACTCAACAGTTCATCTGGTGGTGTGAGTCCAGGAAGTTTCTCTTCCTATGCTGTGAACCATCTGATGAAACTTGCTATTTTGACTAAACCTTCTCAAGTCCCTTTGTGAGCTGTTACCGCTTTAAGGAGAGCTGGAAAACATGTTGGATTCAGCTCTCTTTGTTGAATAAACCTTGTATGAACTCCTCATTACAGAAAGATTGTTTTTGAAGATTTAGTCAGGTGACTGTTTAGACTCTAAACATACTTGGAACAGTTTTGTGTTTCTGTGGTATTGTTTGCAACATAGGTGAGAAGCCCATCCACAGAATCCTCCTACAGCCTTGGTTCTGAGCTCTAGCACTGGAGGTTGGTAAATATGCTCTTAGCTGTCTGTCTTGTGGGCAGTAATGTGTTACTCTGAAGTATACAGGAGGGCAGTTGTACTTAAAGAGGAGGTAAAGGAAGGGGTGGAGGAGATGGCAGTAGTTTGCTGGTCCATATTCTTATGCTAATCCGACCCGGGACGAGGTGCAGAGCAGCCAGGCAAACAATGGCACTGGAGCCAGAAAGTCTGCACTTCAGTCTACCCGGCCTGGAAAGGCACGCCAGGCAGGGCGCCGACATTAGATGGGGCTGCCTACAAGGAGGGGCCCCAAGGGGGGCTCAGGACCCGGGCCAGGAGAGACTGCTGGGAGACGGGGAAAGGCATAACGCCCTGTACGCTTCACAAGCTGCAAGCGGGGGGGGGGGGTGTCTGTGTGTGGGTGTTTACATCCAGTGCGTTCCCCATTCTGTTTTCTCCACATCTACCTTAAGTGCATTGGTGACAGTGTGTGCTGTTGCATTTCCAATGTTTTATGAGCTCACTCACAAAATACAACATTGATTGATCAGCATGGTTATATTTTTAAACCTCACTGTTGAAATGACCCTGCATGCTCTTCTGGTGTTTTACATGCATTTTGGTAGCTTGGCCTCACTCTAATGATCTGTTTTAGAGTTGTATAGGCTTGTTAATTCCTGGACACCAGTTGGACATTATCTGTTTCGCATGCCCTGAATTTTGACTTGCAGCGTGTTCTCCGTAGACCACAGCTTGGTAAAAAGGCTTGTCACTTTCCTGTTTGGCAACATCAGTGTGCAGTCACAGTACCCAGTGCTGAGATGTACAGTATGTATGTAGCTGGCTATATTCAGTATGTATATTAGTATGTTGGATTTAAAATCTTACATTGTTAAACATAATATCAGTTTACCTTGGGCTTGCAGAACTAAACTGAGGTTTTTTTCGGAAATTCAACTCTTTTACCTGCGTAATGGTATGTAGCATTTCTCTTTTTGAATTTGGCATTTTTGCTTTTGTTAGAGAGAGGAATGGAAGGAGTGACTTAGTGTGCCAGTTTTCCCCTGAAACAAGTTTGTGCATTTTCTCCCTAATCCTGACCAATAGGCAACTAGTTGGCCCATCTTGGCATTGCAGTAACTGATTTAGGCATTTAGCTGTGAGGTCATTAGTTGTGCTGTTGGGTTTGCCTGTGTGGAAGGAGAGAAGAGATGGAGACTGTGGGCCAGTTCTGTCTCCTGTACCCTAGGAGTGAGCTGTCAACATTTTGATGGCTGTCACGAGGAAAGAAAAATACTGTTTTTTGATATGGCACACTTCAAGTTTGCTTCAGCCAAGCCCTCCCCAATGTGAAGACATGCTGTTACCTGACTGATCTGTTGCAGAGTAACAGACCTGGCGTGCTTTGTATAGCATACACCAGCTACAAAAGAATTGATCTGAGCTTGTGTTTTGAGCTTATGGTACTTAAGCTGTACAGGCAATGCCATGTGCCTGGAGCTGTCAGTGGCTTCCTGGTTCTGTTGCTGATATATTGTGAGCCTACATGAGTTTGAGGTGAGGACCTTGACCGTTAGACCTATTAATAAATGGAAGGTCATCATAGCCAAATGTACTGTATCTGTCTCAGTTAATGTACCGGAGAGAAGACTGGGGCTGCAGGTGGACACAATGCTAAAAACCCCCCCCCCCCCCCTTTCCTTCACTAATATTGACAGCCTCCTGTCCTTCAGTATGTGCACACTTTGCCTTTGGGTTAGAGTCCTACAGTGCATCTTGCACCTTTGCCTTGAGGAGCCCCCCCTTTTTTGTCTCATTACCCAGAAGTCACGGATGTGTGAAAAGTGGGGCACAGGTCGGGGCTCTTTGTCCCCCTCGTGCAAATCAGAAGTGACAAACACCAGGGATTTCTGTGACTAATTTGGCCCCCCCACCACACCACAGGGTCGCTGCCCAGATCACTAATTGCAGCAAGATGCACAGAGCTACAAGGGAACAGACACATCGAGTTATTAACGCTGGACAGGGCCAACATGGGTAATTGCGGAACATCCCAGAACAAATAATTCAGACATGTTTAGCCATTCAAGAATAGCGCCAGGCTGACAGGGGTCAGGGGGTCGAGCCCATGGGGGGGGAAAAAAGAGGCCAAAGAACGCACAGAAAAGAGGAAGGAAAGAAAGCTGACCCACCTCTCCCCAGCTTTAAACAGAAACCTTTATCCTTTAATTGACGAGTATTGGGATGCAGTGTGAGATCACAAATAAGTCTAAATCATTTAAATGAGCATGTCCCACTTCAGCTTCACTTGGTGGAATGGAGAGGTGACGCAATCATATAAGATTGCTGCTGTCCACTGAATGGCAGTGGTCTGTCAATTAAGTCGCACCTGTGGCCATCCGTCACACTACAGCCATTGCAACCTGGCCCTTTAACTCTGCCTCCACGCTAATCCTCAACACAGTGATGTTTATATATAGTGATGTTAATTCCACCTTGTTTTCTGATGGAATGTGTTCCTTAGCCCTCAGTGGTGTTAAATACAGGTTAAATGCTGAAATGTTTTTTTTTTTTTTTTTTTTTTTTAAAACCAACAGCCGCAACTTTGCTTTGGCGTAGCAAAAAGTATCAACACTACCATAGAAAATACACATTTTGTATCCTAATTTTGGTCCTTAAACTTTGTCTTGGGGACTGAATTACAAACGTCTGTAGTGACTGCTTCGTATGTATTTGTAGCTTTTCTAAGCTGGTATTGTGGGAAATCCTTTTAGTCAGGATTGTAAGATTTGAATGAGATGGTGCTCTGAAATTGAATACAGTATAATTCTACAAATTATACTGAGTGCTGATTTGAAATTTGTCCTGTATTTAAGATGGCACTGTCTGCTGTTAACTTCTGTAATAGTGCTTCTTCCACCAGCTTTAAGAGAATTTAGAGGTTAGGGTTTCGGCACTTTCTAAACATGACAGATTAGTTCATAAGTTACAGAGTACAACTACATATGAAACTGTTACTAGATCTAAATTGGTCCCTAGATCTGAAATCTGACATTTTCTTTCCCCCCAGGATTGTCAACAAAAAGAACCCGTAAAAGAGAGGCTGTAGTGTCTTACTATAGTCAATCCACCTGTGCCTCCAGTACTGCCATTTACCTGCCCGTCATTGGCTGTGTGTCTTCTGTGGGGAGCAGCCCAGTGATATCCCTCTGCTCTACTCCCTCCACCATGATGGGAGCCCAACTGCATATCACTGGGCTGGTGGCCTGTGTCTGCTTCCTACTTGGGGCTCAAGGTGAGTCTCCTTCCACCCCCTTCACCACCGTTTTCCCCTTCTCCTCCCCTACTGTTCCATCATTGATCTGGCAGCAATAGTATGCTGCACTCAGACTTAATGCTATGAGTATTGCTTTTACTCAGAGACCGTTACTGAGGGTCCGCCAGCATCTCTCTGCCTGCCCTGAGAGCGAACTTCTTACTGTTGCAGGAAATGGTTGAATTTCAAAAGGTTGCCATCAAAGTATTACAGACTTGATAGAAAGCTTTCAATGGTTTGTTTAGCTAGCATGCCCACTATATATGTGCTGAGGAATGAAGCCAAATAAAGGGTCTGTTTTTGTATGCTTACATTCATTCCTTTCATCCATGCAGATACTAGTGTATGTTACAGGGGGAAAAACTGGAGGGGGTTTAAATCTGATCTCTGCTAATCATATAAAAAGGTTTTGGGCCTTGAACATGATTTTTGGTTGATAACTACAAGATTAGCTGAGGCTCCAAAACAAAACTGACAGCCCTTCTAATGATCAGATCTGGACCTGTGTTGTAATCAGAAGCAGCAGTCAAGCAGCTGCCAGGATATGCAGCAAATGATTGTCATGTTCCGGACATCCAGTGCAGAACTCTGAGGAGGGTGACCTGTTAATCTTGTGCTGAATAGGCATCTGGTGGTGTTTTACAGAGCTGTTATATCCACCCTCCCACCCCAGGGGTACGGCCAAAGATATATCTGGTTTCTGTAATATTGCCTGCCCAGAGTGGGTGACTTTGCCTAAGGGAGAATTGCCTTTCCTGTCCCCGCTGTTGTGCCATCCTCATAGAGGTCATTGGTGCACTTTCAAACACTCAGTCATTGTGAGCTGTGATTTGGTAATTTCATAGGTGGACATCTTGTCAGCTGTCACATGAAATTTCTATCAGACATCAGTATGTATTTGTCAGTTGAGGCCCAGAATTTCAAACTTAATCTACTAGAAATTCAAGGTAGCTCTTTACACTTTGTAACATTCAGGTAAATGTCATATTAGTGTGTGAGAAATTTCAAAATTGAAAGATGGACTGAAGAACAGGGAAACTGTCTGTCCCACTTGCTAGATGTGAGCCTCAGGGACAGTTTGTGCTTTATTTCTGTGCTTTATGGACAAAACACTCAGGCCTTGCATTTCACTAATAAGCTGCACTGCTGCCAATAGTTTTGAGCTCAGTCTCCTGAGAACACTGGCTTTTGGAAGATGTTTGAGTTGATACGAGCCTTTCTGTCGGTGACAGCACAGCCTAGCTCATTTGCTGACGGACAAACTGATTGCAAGGAAGAAGTGTCGTTAACCTGGGAACCTTTAAAGGGCTACTGAATGCCTTTTTGTTCCCTTGTTGGTTTTTGCCTTTAATGGAAATTCTACGCTGATTTGCAGTTACGTTTCTGGTGAATGTCTACTTACCAGTATCTAAATGCCTTGCAGATTCATATGCTCTTCTGCTCCATGTATAGGTGGCTTCCATTCTGGCTAGAGAACATTTTCAGCTTGTATACCTTGAAAGATTACCTTTTAACACCAACTGAAGACATGTGTAAATATTGACAGTAGTCCACAAAGCTTGGTTTTGAGTAGAAAGACAACAGTTGCATAATGAGTACATTCCTAATGTTATCTGAAATGTTGACAGCTTGGTCTTTATTGTCTAGGAACAATGCCTCTGCCTGCAAGTAAATGCAGTCACTAAAAGATTCCACTTACTATGTGTGGACAATGACTGACTATTGTTTTAATAATTCCTTTTTAAAAAAGAGTGCCACATGCCTAAAATGCAGGGCACCAGAAATATAGCTCCCCCCCATAGGCCCTACCCTACAGCACTTCATTGGTTTTGCTAGGCCCAAGAAATGGAGGGTGCACTGCAGGAAGCTGTTGAGATGATTGTTGGCTTCTGGCACTACCCAACACATTAACTACTTCCTGTATAGTGCTGTCGGAAAACCATTGCTGGGCACGGATATTCCAAACAGCCATTGTTCTCCGGAAATGTTTAGACATGGGGAGGGGTGTTGTGTGCTGCTCAGCTATTGCCTGAGTGTGCCAGCAGATGTGTTAGGAGGGGGTCGGAAGGGTTTCAGCTCACTACACTCATTTTTATGACTACCTGTGGTTCAGCAGCGGGTGTTTTGGCACCAAAGGGGTGTCAGGCCATTTAGAATTCTACTTTAATAAAAACTAAGAATGAGCCGTAAAGATTTTTATTAGTGTGTTGTTCTTTATTTTTGTTGTTTACTGCATGCAGGGAATAACCTGGAAAGCTTGACTTTTCACAAGCTGCACTTCAGCTGCCTGGAGGTTATAATGCAATTATGGTTTGTCACACATTCCTGCCAGACACTGGATGTTGACTGAGCATGACTTACACAGGCAACTCTTTGTATTTGTTCACCTGTATTTTGTTTTCATGTTTCATTTAGGACAAGGTGTGACCTGTTAACACTGGTCTCAAAGCAAGCATGGCACAGAGACGTTTTCATGGTATTGAATATGTATGTGGTCTTCATTGTTGTGCCACAGAGGCAATCGCCAATGTTTAATGTCCGCTCCAAAGTAAGAATCTTTGTTAATGAGTGTATCTGTTTCTGTTGTACTCATCACAATCTAGCAGAAATATGATTCCCTGTCTCATATTTACGATATTTAATGTTCTTCAGAGGGGAACTGATGAGCTGGTGAAACTTCAGACTTCAAAAGACAGCCATATGTTGCAGTGTGGTTTTCAGTTATGGTTTTGACTAATATGCTTGTTAGCAAAAGTTTTTTTTTTTTTTTTTTTTTTTTTTTTTTNGTGGTTTTCAGTTATGGTTTTGACTAATATGCTTGTTAGCAAATTTTTTTTTTTTTTTTTTTTTTTTTTTTTTGGGTACTTTTTACTCAAGCACCCCAGCAAGAAAATCCACAAACTCCATCTTTCAGGCAGTCCATTGGGGTGGAGGGGGGGTTGCAGTGCCCTGGTTATTAGACTAAGCTGACTACCAGAGAATAGCTGGCCCTTTAAGAGCAAGAAGTGACCATCCCTTTAAGAGTGCAGAATATGGCTGGACATAGATGGAGGAAGAAGGCTGTGGAGCCTGTGCTGCCAGACCTCAGACTCCACCGTGACGGACAGCTGAATTAAGCACACATGTGGATGCAGGCCTACAGAGAGTCATACCCAAGACCCTCTTGCCCCAAAGGCCCCAGCCCTGCTCTACACTTTCTCCTCATTAAAATTGAGGCTGTGAGATGGGGGTTGGGTGGGTTCGGGGTGTTTCATGACTCCAAGGCTGAATGTGAGAGTTCACTTAATCCTGCAGTAATTGTTACCGTTCGGCTGCAGGCACACAGCACTCTCACACAACCGCTGACAAGCGTCCCATCTGTCATCACATGGTTGTCAAAAGCCCAGTGTGACAATGTATTACCCAGAAACCTTTCTGATAGATGGCTTCATGGGGTCTCTGTCCTGACCATTGAGATATTTATGCCACACATTCTTCTCTGTTAGGAACAGCAATGAGGACTTGTAAGATTTATTATCCCCCTTCCTCCCTCCACTGTTTATTAAAAAAAAAAAAGAAAGAAAAAAAAAAAGTGTCTGCATGGTGCAGCAACTCCTCGCATTCCAGAGCCTGTCAGCTTTGATCCCTGCAGAGGGGTGGGGGGACGTTAAACACTTAGTGTGTTGGTCAGAACAGAGGCTCGAAGGGATGCCGAAAGTTGATTTCTTCGTTTTTCAAGTTGAAACATGCATTTGTCTTTGACTATACTTGGGTTGTAAGTAAAAGTAACTAAGTATTGTATGAGGTTTAACCTGTGTCCTGAACTTCATAGTAAGGCCCATGTAAGAGGTTTGAAAAGTGCAGTTAAGTGAATGTCTTGCGCTGTGTATTCTTGAGTCTTGGTAACAGGGGACAGTAGAGGGTAACAAGCTCTCTGGGTTTTATTTTAGCTTGATGGGTTTTAGTCTGCACTGCACTAGACTTTGCATTCTGTCTCAACACAGTCCTTCTCCATTGTCCCCATGTGGATAACTGCAAATTTAGTGTTCTAGCCTGGCTGAGTAGACACTTGAGGGGGTCGTGCATTTGTTATGAAGTGGTACGGTCCTTGAGCAAGGTATTTGGTGGTTTCAGTTAAATGTCTTTGTATAAATGAGCGAAGTTTTATATTGCTTAGTAGAAATATAGTGGGTAATGGCATTAATAATGGTGGTCTTATTTCAAATTGTGAGAATGTGAAAAGTGTAGTCAGTGCATGCAAAGGGTCCCACATCCAAAATGCCCCAGTTGGATGGAATGTGTGTGGCATCATTAAGAATCAATCTGTATAATCTCACTGTTCTCTCCTTCTTGATGATGCCCTGTGGAGTTCAAAGCTGTGGGCTCTCCTTGCCTCAGAAAGGCCCTGTTATCTTAGTGTAACAGCCTGCTTCCATTACCTCTTATCTCATGATATTACCCTCAGCAACAGCGTGGATAGTCCCTGTTCCCCTGTTTGTATAAGAAATTGATGTTTGCGCTGCGACCTGTGGCCTGCTGGCCCTTGTGGCTCTGATTGATCTGCTGTGTGTTTTTTCACCTCCACTTGCTGTTTTTAGCCTCTTTATATTATTATGTTGCACACAAGGTTTTAGATGGCTATCAGCAGTGAGTAGATGGAGGAAGCGGTTTGAGAAGTGTAAAAATTACTTGCTTGGACTTTTTCTTGTCTGACTAGAAAGAAACAGCAAGAATCTGAACATAACAAAGGTGCAGGTTTCAAGAAGGCGATAACTGCAACATTAGAGAGGAATGTAGCGCACAGGAAGCTGGGGGGAAAGCTGTGACTGTGAAAGCTTGGGCTTGCAAGTTGTGGGCCTCCACAGGCATGTCTGAACTGGAGACGTGCACTGTTTGGGAGGAAGTGTCTGTGGCTGCAGGCTGAACACATACTGCTTTATGTTATGGAGGCCACCAGGCCCAGTGAGTGTGTAGCCAGGGATGACAAGGCTGTTTGTATTTCAGTGTGCTCTATTTTCCCTCTGTCCCTCTTTAGCTACTGTCATTGGCTGCAAATGCACTTCCAGTCTCCAAGGACTCTTAATTTGTTGTGACACATCTCTAACCATACAAACCAAATGAGCTATCTGCCTAGATTGGCAACTAGTCCCAGTAGATGAATACACAAACAGCTGTTTAGGCAGGCTAAATATGCTTGGATCAAACAAATCTACTTGTATTTACCTAAGGTACTGCATTGTGTTTTGTGCAGAGCCTTATTTCCACTATGGAAGCCAGTTGAGTGATGAGAGAGAGAAAAAAGATGATAATAATCTGGCGCACAAAGTGCTCTACTTATTTTTAAACGCATTACATCAGTTGGTCTTCATCTAGTCTACTGATCCGTTATGTCCAGAGTTTGTGCCAATTCCCCTTTCTGCTATAAGGTTAATAATAATAATAATATTATAATATATAATTCTTATATGAAATCATAGGAATACATTTTATTTTACTCACGTCCTTGTCTTGAACTAATTAGGTACTGGGGAAGGGTACATTTAAAGTATTAGCCTGCCCCGCCATACCAATGTGAAGCATTCCTAAGAAACTTGCAATATAAACTCCCATAATTCAGAGATGTAATTACCATTAGTTTCAAAGGTGATAGTTTTTATATGTTCTGGACCCTGAATAGTGACTCCAGTTTATGCAAAAATATCAGTTTTATTACTGGCATTATAACATTTCACTAATGGCACTCAATTATCTCAGTAGTTAACATTAATAACACCACATAACAAGGCACTTTCCCTTCATTAATTACTCTTTAATACTATATATATATCTCTACCTGTGCTTGTTCAGCTCTTGTTTTTATTAGGTACTTGTACACTTAGTGCCCACAAATAAACTGAGTATCGTATGAATGTGTTTTATGTATTAATTCAGCCTTTAGTGGAAAAAGAACAGTACACAACAGACTCTAGTTTACAAGTGATTACCCAACCCAAACTTTGAGACTGAAAGACATTTGTGAGCACCTTTAATTCATGTGTTCCAAAGCACAGTGCAGCTAGAAACCCTTCAGTTCTCACCAAGTGCACACAAACACATGAAGGACGCCAAAATGCAACAAAAGCCATACTGGGGCTAAGCAACAAAATATAACAAATACACAAACTAACCCACTCCAGTTACTAAAATAGTTAGAATAGACTTGGGACAAGTGACCAAAACGGTTGTCAAACATAAACTAAAACACATACAGTATAGAGCAAAGGATGATGGGAATGGTCCACTATCTTTGGATGCAGCCTATAATGTTCTGGGACAGTATACTGTTTGTATTTTTGCGTGAAATGGTGAGTGCACTCATATGTGTACCACTTTACTTTTCAGACAAATTATTTTTTTAGTTGTTTAATTCTCATCTATTTTGCAGGGGTGCAAATAGTTGATTAAACATTGTGGAGGATACGAGAGGTTTTCCAGGAACACATTACATTTGTATATTGAGGGATTGCTGTACATATAAATGCCCAGTTGCAAATTTGCTAATGAACGCCCCACTCTGTCTCTCCCTGTTCCCCCCCCCCTCCCTCCAGTCCAATGATGTTTTACTGTGCATGTGCACATTTGTATGTGTTCCTCAGTTGCAATATTCTGTATACGTTTGTATCACTCAGTCAGGTGTCAGCTAAACACTAGTCCTTCGTTGCTTTGGAGAAAGTGTCTGCTCAATCCATAAATGCCATGCACTGCTCAGCTGTTGGGATGCATGCAAAATCCAAAACTGCTCTGTAAATGTTAAGAAATTCCTCATGAGTTCAAGTAGGGGCATTAAAGAGAAACTCTTCGTAACTCAAATGGCACGTCTCTGCAGTGACTGTATATGTATACATATGTACATTGCTCAAATAAAACGTAGCACAGTGTTCAGATGAGTTTTTCTGTGCTTTTTCTCTCTGGGTACAAGTGTCTGTACAGGCCTCGATTCAGTGAAACTTGTTTTTTAAAAAGCTGTAATTAGTACCTGTAAATAACATGGACACATTAATGATGTGATGAGTAATTGCAACCAGCTGTTTCTTGCACCCTTTTTAAATCATTCTCAGAACTGTTATTATAGTGATTCTCCCCACCCCCATCAATAGAATTTTTCTTATTCCTTGATGGTCATATAAACCAGGGAGAAAAAGTTTGGAATACCAGACAAACACAAGCGCGCATGGCTGACACGCGCACAAGCTGACATTGCTCTTGCCCCTTCCAAAGGACAGCATAGTATAAATAGCCCCCAGGCGTAATGAGGACTAAGATTGTTAGTGGCTCAGTGAATGAAAACCAGCTTTTCAAACAATCTAGACGTGATAGAAGGCAACAAATTATGTGTATATATGTGCTTGCTGTAGTCATATGGAGTGTCTTTACTGCATGCCTGTCAGTTCACTTTGGGTCACATTGCGTAGGAAAAAGTGAAGGCAAACTGGGAATCCAGACTAGCATGCAGGCACAGTGCGGCCTAAATAAATATGGTTGAAGGGGTAGGAGTTCAGCCTCTGGGATGTGTGTCTGTAAATGAGTAGTAGAATTGTACAGCAGCAAACAAGCCAGGCCTTCTCTTTGCTTAGTCTGGGTGCATGGCAGTGATTGTGTGGGGGGGGCAACCGAGCTGTAGAGCTGTAGAGCTGTAGATGGTCTGTTGCTTATGTGCTTTCAGTACTTTGTTTCCCTTTGTACCTACATGTCTGAGTGTAATCAAGGGCAGTTGTCCTCAGGTACAGAGGCTACTGAGAACTCAGCCTCACAATTGGTGCTGTGCAAAACCAAATCCTTGCTTGTGGTACAGATCTTTTGCACGTGGCTGTGAACATTTGAGGGACTTACAGATCTGTAATACGTGACCTCATCAGTCCTACTGGACTAAATTAGATAATGGAAATTTTTTTTTTTTTTTTTTTTTTTTGTTGGCCTATTCCCCCTCCCCCCCATCGTCAAGGTTTCATTCTTCACCATGTTGTATTGAATGTTGCTTGTCTTTAAAAGGTGGTTATTATATCCCTCTTCTCAGGTGGCCAGAACCCAGACTATGTGCTCCATGGCACTGGGTTCAAGCACAGCTCTGAGTCCAAGAGGCCTGGGGATGAAGCCACTGTAGCCCCAGAGGATGCAGCTCGCTTCCTCAGCTGCTATTGCTCCGGCCACTGCCCAGAGGATGCCAAGAACAATACTTGCGAGTCAGTTAGCCCTGCAAGCTCACACCTCGACTGTCTCTTCCAGCCTCAGACTCATACTCTATACATTCATTCCATCACCTATGTGTGTTTCAGCTGTTTGCCACACCTATACTTATACCCCCCCAACAAAGTTACCTGCTTGGCATTCAACTTCATACATATTTATAATATTAAATATATTCACTGTTTTTGTATTTGCAAGTACTGCTCTGTTGTGGTGTATGAATAGCGCTGCATGTTCTGAGCCTCAGAGTTTTTTTTTTTTTGTTTTTTTTTTTTTGTTTTTTTTTAATTTAAAATACAGAACCAATGGCCAGTGCTTTGCTATCATTGAGGTTGATGAGCATGGAGAGGCGGTCCTCAGCTCTGGTTGCATGAAGTATGAGGGGTCCCATTTCCAGTGCAAGGTACCTCCAAGCTATCCAGAGAAAGGATAAAGACCTCATTAAAAACAGTTTTATCAGTTAGGACTTTATGCCTAATGGGGGACTCCAGTGATGTTAGATTTGTTTAATTGCATTTGCTTGTTCTGAACGTTGTATGAAAACACATCTTCTCTAGGATTCTCCCAGAGCCCAGACGAGGCGGACTATTGAGTGCTGCCAGACAGATTTCTGCAATCGAGACCTGCAGCCCACATTGCCTCCTCTCATGGAGGAAGGTGAGGAGTGGTCCTTGTGAAATGCTCCACATCTGGGAACCTTCTACTCGTAATTACATTGAAAACAAAAATGTATGCTTTTATCCCAGACCCTGACAGTGCCCACTGGCTGGCCTTCCTGATATCTGTGACTGTGTGCTGCTGCACCCTCATTGCAATCACAGTCATCTGCTACTACAGGTAAGCACAAGGCAACAGAAACCCCATGAGTATGGAATAATGACATTGTGAAGATGCTGATGCATCAGTGGCATTGGTGTATGCATAGTTGCTTAGCATATGGACAACATTAATACGTCTTTGCACCATTGAATAGCAAAATAGTTAAACTGGCAATAGTATTATCCAAATGGTTAAAACAATGTTGCTGATTGATCTTTTGTGTGGGCCAGGTTTAGGTGGCAGACAGAGAGGCAGCGCTATCACAGGGATCTAGAGAAAGATGAGGCCTTCATCCCTGTAGGAGAGTCCCTCAAGGACCTGATCCACCAGTCACAGAGCTCTGGCAGTGGTTCAGGGCTCCCTCTGTTGGTGAGTGTGCAGCACTGCACATGGTTTAGTGCCAAAGTTATGATCTGAATTCACACTCCACCAACCTGTTCTTTGCTACCCCTAAACAGGTCCAGCGAACCATTGCCAAGCAAATACACATGGTGCGTCAGATCGGAAAGGGGCGCTACGGGGAAGTGTGGCTGGGCCGTTGGCGGGGGGAGAAAGTTGCCGTCAAGGTGTTCTTCACCCGTGAGGAAGCCAGCTGGTTTCGCGAGACTGAGATTTACCAGACAGTCCTCATGAGGCATGAGAACATTCTGGGTGTGTATGTCTGAAGCTCTTTGCCATTGTTGTCACAAGTACGCAGAACTATGCTAATTTCTTACTTTTTTTAATGTATGGCCTCAAATAGATCATCTTAAAGATAAGAGCCTTTGAGTCAACCACTTGCACAGGCAGGTTATGGAAGTGGGGTACTGTTACCATGTATGTTTTTGGGCTTTGGGATGAAACCCAGACAAATGGGAGTAGAACATGCAAACCCCAAATCTGAAACTACAGGTACCAGCTTTACCTGATGTGCCACCGTGAGGTTTACACAAATAAGGTTTTCTTACACATTCTGTGGCCTCCAGGTTTCATTGCGGCTGACATCAAGGGCACGGGTGCTTTTACGCAACTTTTCCTCATCACGGACTACCATGAGAACGGCTCCCTGTATGACTACCTGAAAGTGACCACACTGGATGCCCAGGCCCTGCTGCGGCTTGCCTACTCAGCAGCTTGTGGCCTGTGCCACCTGCACACAGAAATCTATGGCACCCAGGGCAAGCCAGCCATCGCCCACCGTGACCTTAAGAGCAAGAATATCCTCGTGAAGAAGAATGGTACCTGCTGCATCGCTGACTTGGGGCTGGCTGTCAAGTTCAACAGGTACAAATGGTGCATCATAGTGCAGATTTCACAGGCACTCAGTTACACATGAATGAACGTGTAACATGTGCACAGATGTGTGCATATATAAACATACTTTGACAGATGCATCGATGGGGAGTCTAAGTCCTGGGAAACCAAGCCTGGTTTTTTTTTTTTCCAAGTTCTGCTGGTTTGTTCAGTATATTTGGTTATTACTATAAATAAATGTACAGCAAGTGACCCCACACTCTATTTAGAGATCAGTTGTAATAGAGTGTGTGCGTTAGCGTGTTGCACCTTCTGGGATCAAAGGTTCTTGTTTGCTGGAGTCCATGCAGCAAAGAGGCACCTTCACTGTTGCATGCAAGCTTTGGTGTAAGGTGTAGTCATCATTTGTGATTTGTTCCTCAGCGACACCAATGAGGTGGATGTGCCCCTGAGTGCACGGGTTGGCACCAGGCGCTACATGGCCCCTGAGGTTCTGGACGAAACCATGAATAAGAACCATTTCCAGGCCTACATCATGGCAGACATCTACAGCTATGGGCTGATTGTATGGGAGATGGCGCGTCGCTGCATCACAGGAGGTATGAGCCATTTGAACCCTGCAGCGTGTGCATCAGTGTGGAAAGTTATTAGCTCAGGAGAGGAAAGCTTGCCATTTCTTGCCAATTCACTTGAAGGAGTTTGAATATCTTTGTCAACAACTCTTGAAGTCGTACATTAATGAACATATGTTTAGATAGAAAAGAAATGCTTTTAAGAAATGAAAAATAATGGGCACACAGATTACAATAGCATCAAACTGGTAATGTTCTGTTACTCCATCTGGGCCTCCTTGTGTCACCAGGCATAGTGGAGGAATACCAGCTGCCTTACTATGATATGGTGCCCGTGGACCCAACCTACGAGGACATGCGGGAAGTGGTGTGTGTCAAAGGCCTCCGGCCCACAGTGTCCAACCGCTGGAACAGTGATGAGGTGAGTTGAGGGATTCAAGCAGAGGTAAAGTTTGCTTGATGATGCTGGCAGTGTTGGGGGTTTTGGTGTGATTGTAATCAGTGCCAAACTCGGTAATGCTCTTCATGCACCTCTCTCCTCAGTGCCTGAGGGCCATGCTGAAGCTCATGTCTGAGTGCTGGGCCCACAACCCAGCTTCACGCCTCACGGTGTTGCGCATCAAGAAGACACTGGCCAAAATGGTTGAGTCTCAGGACATCAAGATATGAGGGTGTTCATCATGAGCTCAGCAACACAGAGAAGAGACTCACTATGGCTTATTAATATTATTACTTCACCTCAAGGAAGCAGGGCAGGAGAGAGACTGCGTGGCTGGCTAGAAAGACTCCAAGTTTGGGGTTTGATGCATTGAGCTTCCACAGACTGCTGGTGCCCCAGGAAGTGAGCATGAAGACACACTCCTGCAGCAGAAGTGCATCCTGGGACAGCCACATTCTCACACTGCTGCTTTCCTCTCCTTCGATTTCAGTACAGACACTGGGGACATAGGAAAGAAGTGTTGTGATTGGTGCTTTCTGTGAAAGCTGTCCACTAAACTGGTAATGGGGGCTGATGTTGGGGGGGGTGTAGTTAAGTGAAAGGACAAGAATTATGGAACACGTTGTGGATACTGATTAGCAAAACCCGTCACCCACAGCTTTGTTTCAACTCATTTATAATCTAAATATTTTAATTTGTACAAAGACAGTGTCTTTGTCATGCCATATTGACCTAGGTATCTGACTTAATTTGTATTGTTTCTAAAGTAACAGGAACTTGTCTGCATGTAAGAGGGTCTGAAAGGTAACTACAGACACTGCACAGTGCCAGTAAATACTGGACTGGCTGCACAGCTTTTGTGAACTGTCACTTCCAACCCTGTGCCCAGTACCTGGATGGCAGGGAGCCCTTTGCTGCGAATTATGGACTTTGGCCAATAAGAGGCGCGCCACATTTTTACCACTTTTCTATGCTGGGGGAGACGGTTCAATTCAAGTTCACACTTTGAAAAGCAAAAAGAATTGCTTCAAAAGGATTTGTAAAAATATACCTTGCATTTATTTTTTTCCCTTACCTTCACATGGTCACTGTTATGCAATTTTTGAAAAAGTATGTGTGTGAGCAGCAGGGTTTTTTTTTTTTTTTTTTTTTTTTTTTTTAATAAACCCCGCACACTCCTGCTGAATGGGTGCTGTTTGCACTTGCTGTTCAGTTGAACCTCAGCATACTTCTCAGAGGTCAGACTTGGTCCATTCAACTGCAACAGTCAACTTCCAAACCTATTTCACATACATTCCTGTTCTGGCTTAATGTGGTTGTAAGTATAAACTCTGGAAAGTGCTGACAGGTTTTTAGCGATCGTATATTCCCAGATTCTAGTCATTCAATACAGCTGCATGTCTCAGTTTTAAAGTTTTCACAAATGGAAAAATTGCATGCATACATTTAATGTTTTTCAGTTTTGAAACAGAAATGGTTTTCAGCAACTGACAGGCTTTCAGATGGTTACAGCCCTACTAAATTTAATGAAGAAGAAAATGGGCCTTTGTAATTCTTGTTTTACAAACTTTATTTAAATGGCTTTCCAAACAGAAATTCCCCCAAACCCCCCCCCCTTCTGCTACATTTTTAGCAATTAGTGGTATTAAAGGTGCCAGAGTTGTTGCTAGAATTAAAGTGTCACTACAGTGGAGTCTAGTGGTTATCCCAGCTGTGCAGCTCACATCAAGCTCAGCAAAACTGACCTTTCACCACACAGATGTTGCCATGACACCCAGCTCCTCATCAGACACGAGTCTGGCATGTAGGGCAGCAGGTAACACAACAATGTCCCTACGGTGGATGGGGGTATGTCTGACAGACCTTGCTGTTGGGCACTTGAAATCAATGTGTAACCTGGGATTGTAGTAAAACATGGGTCAAAGTGTATCACATACAGTAACAAAATTTTAGCAATCAGTGTCCCATCCTGCAGTACTGCTGCATATTTCATTCCTATTTCCAGACAAAGACCAGAGCAGAGCTGATTTGGGTGGTGCGATCAGGTGCCAGTGAAGGGTGGCAAGAGGCTGTGCTACTATAATTTAACCTGGCCTGTTTGGGCAACGGCGCACTATTCTGCATACAACCTTTACAAGTTCGGGCCTGGATGGGTTTGGTGCTTGTTGCGGGTGGCCTGCCTTGGTTAAGTTAGCACTGAAGTGCTTCTCAAGTCTCCATGGTGACGAGATGCACGTGAAAAATTCAGTTCAGCCAAGCTGATGTTTGGCATCAGTGTTGTTTATGCTGAAATTCACTTTGTCAGACCCCCTGATGTCAGATATATAAACATTAGTCATGTATCTTTTCTAGCTGCAATCGCACTTTTTTTTTTTGTACCCATGAGGAAAAATTAGCATTATTTGCCAGCATTATTTAAACATGTTTTCTTGCATAATCTGATGCAAAGCAAGTTCTCCTCTCCGTCACATGTACTACTAACAGTTTGCACATGAGCAGACTCTGCATTTGTAGGAGTTGGAATGCCCTCGGATGGCGATACCTATTCGGACAGAACTAACTTCACTGTAAGAAGCTTCAAGTGAGCTTGTCTCCCCCGTCAGTCTCTACTGGTCTTTGTGTATGAGCCATCAGGCTATTACACGTAAACAAGGCACTATTAAATCATTTGTTCTCACCCCATGTGATCAGAATAATTAATGTATATTGGTTTCCCACTTAATGGTTTTTTAAGGAGGAATCTGTATGAAAACTAACTTAGCTGTACATGGCCATAGAGAACAGCTACTCTGGTGGCAGGCAAGCTGTCTTTATGCCTATGTGTCATATGTAAGAAACCCATATAGAATATTGTTTCTGCATAACAAACTTTGTACAGCATCTCCTGAAATGGTGCCTTAAGTTTACAAATGAAATGTACACAGATTGTCCAGTGTATCCAGTTTTTAAGTAAATCTTATTTTAGTATACAGTTTTGTGGTCTTTTGTGGCTTATGTGAATTATATACTTGTGATTTAATAAAGTATATAATTCGGCGTCTGAATGCAGTGTCACCGTTGCAGGTGTGAAATGGGGGATGTGGTGATGCATACACCCTCATCACTCAGAATGTTCCCAGGTGCCTCTCCTGAAACTCAGAACTATATGGTACTCTATTTTTATACGTTTATGTCTTTGCATTTACAAGTAATTTTCAACAGCTGAGAAACCAGGTTTGTGGGTAAAAACTATAACTCCTCACTGCAGTCCTTTGTAATGCTGAGGAACACCCAGAGTACAGCATCAGAGCCACCAGAGGGATCTTCTTTACAGCCCAACTTTGTTAGCTGGGTGACGACAGAGCCGCCACATGTGCCCACAGGACCATGATCCACTGCAAGTGATCTTGTCACTTCTACTGTTCAGCAGTTTCATTTATTCATGCTAGTGTTATTAGGTGAATGAATGAAATGAATGTATTTATTGCAATAAGTGTATTTAAGTTTTTACCATTTAAGTAATCTATTTAGATACATGTTAATATAAAAAAAAACACGTGGCACACACCTCCGAGGAATCCGTGCGCCCCTAAACAGAGGCAAATAACCATACATGTGGGCTGGTGTTTGTGTAGAAATCTTAACGGGAAACTTCCAAAGGCGTGTTTCGCTGACGCCACCTGCTGGAGAGAAGCAGCACTGTTAGTTTTGTTCACACGAAGTGGCCTGACCTCACCCATAGAGAGATATTTGGAATTTAACGAAATATTTTAAAGTTACAAATAAACTTGAATTCAGTGGAGCCTTTGGACAGTTCAACTCGAGCTCTAAAATCTTTGTTAAAATACACTGGGATCTATACAGCTTTCTTTTTTTGTCACATATTCAGTGTTTTAAGGCTGCTGTCTGCTTGGAGCTGGAGCTGAGGAGGTGGTATTTACAGTACATTCCTGTACAGTATTTTACAGATAACTAAAAACACTTCCTACAAATAGCAGCGCTGTCCCAGTCCTTCAGCAGTAGTACTGTCCTGTTCTCACCTTTGAACATGATATAGAAACATGCCGGCAGAAAATCTGCTTTCCGAGAACGCAGTGATCTCAGATTCTCATAGCACTTGTTTTTAACACAGTGGAATTTTCTTATAAAAAGATCTTGCCTTATACAGCAATTCTTCGGTGCCCAAATTCTCTGTATCTGAATTTTCATTGTAATGGCTCTTGAAAATAAATACCTATATAGTGCTGTTCAAACAAACTTTTGCTATAATGAATTTTTCACAAAGATTTCCCATAAATTCAAAATGTTAATAAAAATTAAGATGAATACCAAAACTACAAATAGTGTATAGTGTACTGCAATAAAATACTGGATTGCAAAAAATTAGCAGTATACAAAGTTTATCTGAAGCTAAACCTGTTCCTGCACAGGTGTTATCAGCTGTTTCTGTCTGCTTCTTTGAACAAGCGACATCGTCGAATTTATTGCACATTTCAATTTTTTTAAAAATAAACCTATTTATTTAAAAGTTGGTGGGCACTAACATCTGAAATGTCCTGTACTCTTCATACCACACCACATGTTATAAACATGCAAATTAATGAAAACATTGTTCTCTAGTTAGGTAACTGGTGTTTGCAATGTTTTATTCATGCCGAAATCATGGGTTGATAGTTATATAGGTGTTTTTGCATGAACTGGTAGTGCATTACTCATTTACTTTTCCTAATTTAAAATAATATGAAATAGTTACTCAGTATTTGAAAAATTTGGTATTCAACACTTTTTCAGCAATAAATTAGATTCAGATATCAAGGAATTACTGTATACAGTAGTGTTTAGCATAGCAGTATGTTGTAATTTTTTTTTTGCTGGCTGGCACCTGTTCTTTAGAAAAAGGATTCATATGCAGAACTTTGAAAAATAAAATTTGCAGACATCAAAGATTTTAAACCCAAAGCACCAAAAACAGCCCTGACAATGTTTCCCTTGAATGCGGTAGAGTGGGGTATTGCTGTTAAATGCTGTTTGCATCGCAGGCCTGTTTGCTTCTGCCCATTAGGTGGCAGTATGGACACCAACTGAGAACCTCTTTACTTTCTATTTTCTCTGTTATAAAGTCTGTTTCCCATTATGCTTACAGTCAGGCTGCATTAAGTTGCCCATTATGTTCAGCAAAGGCCAATCAGAATCCAACCTGCAGTTAAACAAAAAAATGTAATGACTTGCAAGAAAATGATAAATGAATAAATTGCAAATTCTTATTCCATCCTCTATCCATGCTCTGCAGTTGACACTTAGTAGCTTGCTGTGATATTAAGCTTAAAAATGGCTAACTGTGAACCTGATCATTTTTCTGCATCATTTTACCAGGGAGAGTAAAACCAACATGGTGATGCAGCAGATAGCACTCCTTTTAAATTGATCTGTGTGTGTGTGTGTGTGAGTGAGAGAGAGCGAGAGAGAAAGACACCACACTGCCATGCTGTCCCGGTGTGCTATTCTAACTACTTTAGCATCCTGTGCTTCTGGGATTAAGCTATGTATCTCTTCTCCCATGTAGTGGACAAGCAGTTAAGAGTGAATGAAGAATAAAGTTATATTAGTTTATTTATTTCAACTTCATAAAGGTAAATTGTCATGTTTTAGGTTACATCAATATGCTGGTGCTTTCTTGTAGTCGAAAATGATGAATATGATCTGTTATACAATGTAAGGATAGTATCATTTTATGGGGGAAAACTGAAATGAATTGAGTATTTTTATGTAGGGGATTTAGTGTTTTTCATCATATTATCATTATATCATCATTATATTTTTAACTCTGGAACCTGCAGTTTATTGCCAGTTACCTTTACTCATTGCTCAGAATGAGCTTCCTGATGGTTGTCAGCCTGCATTCAAGATTACCTCTTCCACCTCATCCCTCCTCACAGTGCCAGAATCTCTCCAGTCACCTGAAACTGCCTTGCTTTCTTTAGTCCTTCTTGCCATCTCTGCTGTATTTCACACTGTTAACCACAACATCCTGCTTTCCTCTATTGGAACAGCTTGGAATCAATGGAATTACACCAAAACAATTTGACTCTACTTGTCAGGTAGATCTTACCGGGGGGTTTGGTGTGACTCCTGATCTTTTCCCTCAGTCTCTCAGCTGGTTTTCCACAGGGCTCCTTCTCTTCTCCATCTATACTGTTTTCCTTGCCTCTGCTGTTCCCTGATACAGGTTCTCCTCTCAGTGCTATGCTGATGATGCCCAGTTCTCTCTCCCCCTACAGACATGTCATCTTGTAACCCAACTTACCTGTTGAACATCTCTGCTTGGTTCACTGATCACCATCTAAGACCAAGATCCTTCACTTCCCACCAGGTTTGTCTATCTGCTAGTAACAATCGACTCAAGTCTGCTTCTCCCAACACACAGATGCCATAAACCAGTCCTGAAAGTCATCTGCAGAATCTGCACTTATCACAACACACTTTGCACAGCTTCTGGTCCAGACCATGGGCATATCCTGCCTGGAATACTGCAACTCTCGTCTGACTGAACTTATGGCCTCTGCCAGCAAGCTTCTCCAACTGAGCCAGAGTTGTTTGACCTTCTAAAGTGTTGCCTTGCATTCCCCCTTCTTATATCTCTACATTGTCTCCCTGTAGCTAGTTGTCAGGTTCAAGACTCTTGTTTCGCCCTGCAAGACCATCAACTGATCTGCTCCCTGATTCTTGCAAAGCCTGATCACTCATGACGTTCCAGCTAGACTGCTAAGCTCCTCCGCCTCTGGCCACTTGGTGATCCCACCCACAAGGGGTCCAAAAACAAAAGTCCAAAGGTTCTTGGTTCTGGCTGTAATGTGGTGCAATGAGCTCCCTCTCACTCTCAGAACTGCTGAAACCCTTTCTATTTCTCAAATCATCCTCCTATCTGTTGGATAAACATTCACTACATTATCAGTCCAAAAAACTGTATCACTTCTACATGCAGCTAATTGTGTGATGTATGCTGACAAAAACTGTAGTATTTGACTAATGGACTGTACTACGAAAGCTCTGCACCTGCATCCACATCTCTCCACCTACTGGCAAAATGCAGCTTTGTTTTCTTCGAAATGTATATTATTTTGAAGAAAAGCATCTACTTAATGAATAAATGTGAAGCTAGATGTCCAGTTCAAGAAATGAATCACTCATGGACAGTGTTTGTGTTACAAACATGTTTCTGATGGAAAAACATACTTAGCAGAAGTCCACATTTGTGCAGCACAGGTCAGGCGCAGCCTCAGCATGTTTGGGGCCCTAAGAAACACCAGAGTGTCTCACCAGAAACACATGAACATCACAGCCATCTGCAACCCTGAATACAGAGTGTGTGCAGTTGCAGCTCTGCATTTACACTTTTTTTTGCCCTGAATAATAGGAACAGTAAAAGTTACAAATTATAATGCATTCTTTGCATTTTTATACATGTTTTTTTAGATACCCCATGCACAGTTTTTTAGGTCAGGAACAATATAAAGTATAAAGAAGGAATAATTTGTAATAATATTTAATAAAATAATTTATATTTCCTGAATTTCATATAATTAAAGTAATTATACTTAAGCAAAGAGATATTAATTTTTTCACCACTGCTCTACCCTGGATTAACTTTACCGATATTTGACACAACTAAGATTTTTAAACAAAATAAATTATGATGACAGTGATTTTTGCTATAATGAAAATGTAGAAAGCTACATCTTCCTAGTAACTTTTAACAAAGTGATCCCTCCTTAAATGAATCAGTTCTTATTACCAGTTAACTTTCTCATATATTCACATAACATTACTTACAAACACTTAAATAACCTTCATGCAGTTAACATACAACAAAAAGTTGACTTCCATAAACAAAAAAGATATTTTGAAAAAAGATAAGCATTCAAAATGTTTACAAATGCTCTTATAAAAACCTTCCAAAATAAAAAAAATAAGTTCTTCTAATAAATCTTTTAATGCATAATTATGAATGTTTATTTTACATGAATCATCAGTGAACAGAAAAAGTGTACAGTTCACACATAAAAGATGCTTTGCCAAAAAATACTCCAGTGGACTATTTGTCTTTGTTTGCATAACACTTCTGTTGTGCTGTGCTGCTGTTGTGTTGTTTTTAATCTGCCATTGAACTTAGTCACAATGGGGAAGGGGTTTCTACATGTCCTCAGTCCTTACTGGCTCTGCCCAGAGAGGCCTCCCGCTTGCTGTGCAGAGCTGCTGCTTTCTCTCTGCTCTGACTTCTTGTCTGGTCTTTCTTCTCTTTGTGATGCCTCCTCTGTTTCTTCTCTCCCTTCCTCTTGACCATGTTCCACAGCTGGCTGAGATCCAGGGCATTGCTGGAATCTGCCAGAAACTCTGCATTGCTGAACACGTCTTTGAAGAGGCGTAGGTGGTCCTCCAAGGCCTTGCGCATCACGGCCACCTCGGACTGCAAAGATGCCATTCGCCCCAAGGGGACACTCTTATCAGAGCAGTTGCAGCAGGAGAGGCAGTTCTGGTCCTTCAGGCTGCTCAATTCAGCTTCCAGCTCCACCACCTCTCTCTCAATGATCTGGAGGTCCATGAATGAAGGGCCATGGTGGTTTTGGGAGTCAGGTGGACCTTCCATTCTCTCATCCCTGCTTCTTTTCTTCAGGCCTCTTGTGGAACCATCTGTTAGTACTGATGATTCGTACCTGCCTGGACCCTCTGACCGAATTGAATTCTTCAAGTAGAGCATGCTGAGGTTCTGGTTCCTGATCTGCTCATGCATGTGTTTAATTTTGCCCTGGAGCACAGGGATGGAGAACATCTCTTGTTCGTGACGTGGCCGCTCTTTAAATTCAAGCACTTCCTCCCCCAACAGGAGCTCCAGGACCTCAGAGTGCCGAATCGCATCCTTCAGAAGTATTTTGAAGTTATTGTCTATCTCATCCATCTGGTCCTTATTCAGCTTTTCCATTTCTTTCAGTTTACGGAGATCCTGCTGGTTTTCTAGGAAACCATGCTTCAGGTCTGACAGGCTATTCTCCATGGACAGGCTCCTGGTCTCCATAATGCTCAGAGTCTCCTGGACCTGAAGCAGATCTGTGCGAACGTTCACTACTGAGTTGCAGCAGTCCATTTCCCAGTGTTCCCGCACCGCTATGCTTTCCTCCAGAGAAAGCTTGTTCTCCCTGGCTACCTCTGTAACATTGGCCACATCCTGCTCCAGCTTGGACAGGGCAGTGGTGATGGCCTTGCAGTCACATGGTGATGAGTTTACGTTCTTATGGATCTCCAAGAACAGGTAGTCCACATCCGACTCCATTTCCTTCAGCTGGTCCCCCTGGTCAGTGATGTTCTTGGCCAGCTTATTCACCTGGTTTAGCACTTCCACTTTGGCTGCCTCCACTTCCAGCCCTGTTTCCATAAAGAAGATCCGGCTGTGGCGTCCAGTCTCAGTAATGTTTTTGTTCAGATCATGGTACTCTCTCTGCAGACTAAAGGTGTTGTCTTTGACCAGCACTAAATCTTCCAGCATTGCATTGAGCACTATTGTATTGTTGACTACTTTGTTATCTAACCGTTTAATGGCCTCCCATACTGCTGGGCCTTCCAACAGTTGGCTTGGGCTCACGCTGCCCCTATTGTTGCATTCATTCTGCACCTCCTCTTCCAGCCGCTTTTGGTCCGACTTCACCTCAGCCAAGGATTCACTGAGGGACTGAAGACTGCCCTGCCCATGAAAGAAAGAGACCAGTTTGTATTCCACGCTCACTCTTTATGTAGGTCTCCCGGGTGCCTCACACATTGTAATTCCATATCTTGTGTAAGTACTGTTTCTGGTACTGATAGTAATTAAAAAGAATACAAGGCTAACCTAAAATAAATTTCTACTTATTTAGATTGCACAAATATTTTAAACATAAAATGTCTATTTGTAACAAGCAGCTGTAGGGCTTGTTTACATTTGAGTATGAACAGTTGTGTGTTACAGTGAAAATAGAAAATAGCCAAGTCAAGAAGATATAAACAGCACTAACTTGCAGCAATTTCTGGTTGTGTTTAATCTTGCTGTCCATGTCGGTCTTGAGGTTGGTCATGTTGTTATGCAGCATGACCTGCTGGGAGTGAAGTCTGTCCTCCAGCTTTTCATGATGCAAGGTCAGCATCTCTTTCATTTGGTCGAACTCGTGGAACGTATCGTCCAGTTTAGCCTTAAAGCCCTCATGCACCCTGGCTGGCTCCTCCTGTGGGCTGTGGAGGCCCTGACTCTGCTTCAGCTCGGCCAAATCCCGAGAGAGATCTCCAACTTCTTGGGAGAGACGCTGTAAGCTCTGGTTGAAGCCATCCAGGAGGGGCAGGATCTGGGCCATCAGTACTTTTGTGAGGTCAACAGGTAGAGTTATGGGATCTAGGGAAGACACAGTGGTCAGTGAGACAACTATTTCACCCTCAGCAGTTAATACAGGTGGTTACAAAAGTTTCTCTTCTGTTACAAAATCTATACAATCAAACCCGTTTAAGTGGATAGCAACGGGACCAGATTAACGTTATCCTCTTCGGCGGAGTAGCTACTAATCCAGTAAGCATACAGGAGTCACATCTTGTAATGCCAAGAACATAATTTTATTTAAAAACGTAAATACACATAAATATTGATAATCAAACTGTTTTAATTTGCATGATTGAACCAACACAATAAAGCCTCTTCAACTTGTTCTGCATGGCCAATTCTTTTCTGCTTGCAGTCATGGTTTGTGTTTTTCTGCCACTCATCTAGAGTCTTGTCTTTATGACGTTTAATTCATGATATTACAGCTTGACTATCATAAAATTTACCAGCAAGCAAAACCTCTGTTTCATTTTTTTCTAAGCAACAAATAACTTCAATACGCTGCACTTAAGTTAATGTAGTTAAAATTATCTCAGTGAAACTGCAAACAGCTGCATATGTGAATGAGAGAAACGTGCAACATGTCTGGGGCAGGTATTGAGATAAAGGGACTACAAAAGCAGATAAGATGATGACGTTCCTCAGCAGCCTCCTGGCCAACTAGAAATCAGCCTTACACACTGTGGTGTACGTGTATCTAATTGTGCGGAGCACAGAGGCATGGCAGAACCCATAAGACATGTTCATTTAAACAAGTTTATCCAGTTAAACAATATGGACCATGATTATTATCTGTTAGCTGCAGTGAAAATGGAACCACCCACCCAGTATCCAATAAAACTGGTTATACACCTAAGCGCTATCCACACGAAAGTACAACTGTACCTGGTTACTTCAACTTACCCTCTGTACGTTTTTACCCCAAAGTCCTTGATCAAATGTACATTTGGTTAGCGACCACATTACACTGGACAGTCAGCATTTCATGGTAGGGTAATACCCCCCCCCTGTTCTTGCTGAGCTCGGCAGTCAATAGTGTTAGCGTGTTCTTTACAAACTCTGCCTTGTTAGATGTTACCTTGCTTTTGGTATTTTCAATCCATTTTGGAGAGAATAAATTAGCAATTTACTTTTATAATCATAATGACCCTGTTCTGACTTTCACATGGGATTTTGTAGTGCTTTTAATTCTTTTCATGGACATTTTCAGCATGAGTTATTTGCTTTGATGAAGAGAGCGGCCGCTGCCTCAGCCGGAGTCTGAGCTTCTTGCAGATGAGACAGGTCCCCCCTAAAGATTTACACACATCCTGCCTGAGGTTCAGAGCACAAGAGCAACAGAGCCTTGCCATCACTGAGTTGGGGGTATGGGTGGGTATGTGTGACGCTGTGGGTGTGGGGTGTATGTGAATGCTGTAAACAACAGAAACAGAAGACTTGAAACCTTATTTGTCCACCTCTACTAGAGCTTCATATACAGACTCTAAAGTGATTAAGATCACTGCCGGCCAGATCACTTTGGCACAGATTCCTGGGAACCAACTGCTGGTGAAAAAACTCCCTCAGTATTTTTTGTACTACAACCCTGAAATAGCTCTCTGGAGTGAATCCAGGGATGTGCATACGTTCCTTTTCTCTGCTCCTGCCTCACATGTGATGTATGCGTGTCAGTCTTCAATACTTGTTTTTTAGAGAAAGCAAGGCCTAGAGGAGCTTACAGAGGGCTGTCCAGGGCACAGCAGTCAAAGGGTGCAGATCAATTAAGCACCATGATGTCAGATGTCATGTACAATGAGATCATGGAGTTTGTCACAGTTAGATCTTAGTTGAGTGACAAATTGGGCACAACGGAAAATAACTGGACTGCCTTGAAGCACCTTTATGGGAGAAAAACACATAATAAGCAGAAAAAAAATCATCCTACACATACACCATAAGTCACATCTATATTCCAACAGTAAGTTATTTACACACCCCCAGTCTGAGCAGTTTCAAGCAAGACTTGACTAAAACAATTGAATCTTCTCAAAAAAATAGAAACGCTTCAGTATTTGTTTTTATACATTGCTTAGTGTGTAGGATATACTTTATACTGTGTACTGTATCCCACTCAACATTACATCATTGTCTTCAAATGGATAGGAGAGATTTTCTCAGAGAAGAAAGAAAGGATTTCCTGGAAAGGAAGCAGCAATGAGCCCAGCGATGGAACTGAATATTTCAGAGGAAGAAGGGGAAAACAGAAAACTCAGCTCAGCGGATGCCGGGCCCCTTGCTGTGACCCAAGCCACATGACAGGGACCCAGAACTTCTGACAGATGTGGGTGGGATACAAAGCTACTTGGACCAAAGATGTTGACAGGTCTTATAAGATGATCGTGTCCGAGGGAGGAACAATGTCAGATTTAGCTCAGATTTGGAAGGAAGAAAACCAGTCCAGTTAAAGTTAAAAATTTACACAATATTACACGATATCAAACTGAGTACGTTCCTGTTTAAAAAGCTCATTTTAAGCACACATAATACAATGAATAAGTGCTAACCTTCCTAACATAGTTATACTAAAATTTTATGTTATGGTTTATACAGTACAGGGGATATGGCGGCACAGCAGATCAACCTGTGCTCCTGGGCTGCCTGCATAGTGTGGGGTTTGCATGTTCTCCTCATGCTTGGAAATTCTCTAGGCAAACCACCCGCACCCTTTCCTCTGAAACCGTGCAAGTGGAATTAGGTGATGGCAGGACCCCCCCACCATATACAGTAAGTTGTATTGCATATCTACCTCTAAATGATCTCTTTGTCTCAGGTCAAAGAAGCAGTAAGGAGCACAACAGTAGAATGGAACATTACCATGGTGTACTCAGGAGAGAACAAGCTTAAGTTTCCCACCTGTTTTGAGGTCCTTAAAACCATGGATTTTGGTATGATTGTGATCATGGTGGTGACCAGGCCTAAAAATTGCAGTAGTTGTGATATTCTCTCCCTCAGACTGACCAGATGCTTGGAAGTCATTCTGCTCCTGAACCAGATACGTCATCTTCTCTTCACCTTTAGAAAACCAAGGAGATGGTTGAAGGGAACCTGAGCATGCAACAAATTTCAATTTCTCCAGAGCCCAACCCCCAAACATACTGAGTTTTTTCAAACAGATGTAAAACCAGTAAGAGGCTTCTGATCTTGACCAAGCTGCTCCCTGCAAAAAATGGCAGGAGAAGTGCATTGGGGGTGGAATGGGAACTGTTTGTTTTCATAGTGTGGATTAGCTGAGTAAACCATGGAGGAAGTCAGGGAGTGGATGTGTTGAATGCCTGGGAACAGCTCTGTTGTTGCTCAGTTTTTTGTGGCACGAAACCCAAAAAGGCAGCCAAACATTATTATTATTTCTTAATGTGTACTCTGAATCATGAGTGCCCAAGAGAGCCCTTTTTCTGAGTTTTGTGTATACAGTTTAGCAGCCATGAGAATAAAACACCCTCCCTTTCCGTCAGGGGAGGTGAACGTGTTTTCACAGCCTACTACAGAGATGCTTCCTGCCCTCAGCAGAGATAGGAGGGCAGACTGACATGAAGAAGACAGCCTAGGTCATCCCTGTGGATGCTATGGGTAGGTAAACAACTGAAAAAATTAATACACATACTTGAGTGGTGGGACTCAGGTCCTTCAGGATGGGGGCTTCCTGCTGTGTGGTTGCTGGGGTCCAAGACATGCCCTTGTTCAACTGTGAGTCAGAGAAGGAGAGGAGGAGGAGATCCAACAGGAGGAAGTTACTTTTACTGGTATGTTCAGCTTTTATAAACACACTGTTTCCCAGCCCCTGCGCTCTGAGCTATAGCCTCGTGCACACAGGATATCTGCTCCAAATTAGACACTTATAAAAACTAAATTTGTGCACAGTCTTCGCTGCGGTGGGTGGGGGGGCAGACTGTATTTAGGTTGCTTAGAATATGCTGTGTGGCTTGATGGTTTGTCACTGCAACTCTCCCCACAGTTATGTGTCTGACACTTTCAGGCAGCCTCTGGAGCAATGAACCCATGCAAACAAAGCACTCAGTCACTCTCAAAACTGTGGTGTGACATTCATGGAAAATGTCCTGTTTGTAGAATTCAGTGGAAGGAGACTGCATGGTAAGCGTACTGGTAGATTTATTTCATTTGTCGTCCAGTGGGAAGACCTCACTTGACCATTGAGATGAGGATATTGATATACCATCACTAAATTATAAACAGGAATTACTGGTGGAGGAGAATGCAGCGAACAACTAACACTTGTCTAAGGAGATTTGGGGCTTCTGTGCTCTACTGTACATGCATTTTATGGATTGAATTCCTCACATTGGAGCCTGTGCTCATTGCCACAGATTCCCAGGACAGTACCTGTGTCCTCACAGCTGTGTCCAGCATAACCAGGGCAGCATCTCCACAGTAAGACTGTGACCATCTTCTGCCGCTCTCTGTACACAGGTCGTGTGGATAGCTTGTACCTGCTCACATACACATGCACACATATTAAAGTGATCAGAATTGTATGCTGTTAAAGGCTCTAGTTGCTTAGTTTTCCAGTAGCAATACATACACTTCTGACAGAATAAGCCCTATGCACACACAAACATACTGTACTTATATTCTGTTAAATGAAGACCAATAGGAATCAACACTGCACTTACTGGCACTTGCACTTAAGCTGTTTCTTTACTAATATAAAAAGTTAAATTGTTCCAACTTAAATAAGACAGAGAAGGTGGTCTAGAATTATAATGGAGGAGTCTGGGATAGCACTCACATGACCAGCTGGCAGTCAGGTGTGCCAATGGGGCAGGGGCTCTGGGACTTGATGGTGTACTTCTCCATACCACACAACACCACCGTGGTCACCATACGATGCTGGACATAGGGACACCAGTTCCTAAGGACATGCAAACACTTATGATTGCAGTTAATACGGAGAAGACACTGGACCAATTGTGATGTTCAGACAGCATCTGCCCTACGAGTTACCTTCCTCGGTGGCTGCAAATGTACCTATATTTATATGCTTGTTTGCTGCTTTCTGCCTTTCCTCCTGACCTTTGGGATCAGGGCTGCTGTAAGTGTGAAGCAAAGGATGAGCTGTTTTATGTGCTTTCAGTCAAGTCTGATTTTTGTTACTGGTGAAGCTCTTTCCTTTCTTGTGTATTATTTGCATTAAATGCAAACCTTTTTTTGTTCCTGACTGCTTTGGTGGATCACTGGTCAAGTGATGACAAGTGCTGTAGAACAAAGAATCTCTCCTAAAGAACCTTTCTTCTGCCCTTTCATACAATTTAAGAAATGCGGGACATATTTGATGTGTGTTTAACGGTGAACCATTGTCTAGAATGCAAACAACTTCAAGTGAAGAAGTAAAAAATAATTCCAAAGCCACAATGACGGATCAGTAGAGGATTCCTAGCCAGCAGGTTGTTCTGCCTCTGTACTGGACACCAGGATACAACCAGTATTCCCAAAACATTTTACTGAAAATCTTTAGCTTTCAGTCTGCTGCTCTGTGCTTGTACAGTGGGCCAAAACCCATGTTACAATGAGCTCCACAGGACTAAAGAAAGACCCCATCACTACCACCAGTCTTATTTAGCTTGTAGGGTAGCCTGTTTTTGCACTTGCTGGTTTGCATGCTGTCACTCAGTGCTTTCAGGTTTTAAACCTAGATCAACGCAGTGGGGTCCGCATGGAGTCAGTAGGGATCACACGAAAGTAAGTCTACACAGACATAGCTGTTGGTCATGGTTCTTCAGAGATACGTCAATGTTGTCATCAGTTACAGTGTTTTGTGTCACGCAATGAAGATACCATCATCTCTTCACCTACAAATGCTTCAAAGGCTGAATGAAATTCATACAACTGGAGTTATAAGTTTCTGCCCTGCTGTTGCTCCTGGCTCAGTGTACAAGCCTGTGATTCAGTGATCAAGTTACTACTAGTTGTGTTGAAGGCTCTTTCCTACTGAGTTTTTTTGCTGCTCTCGGGCTGCACACTGAAGGGATTAACCAATCTGTTGCCAAACAGGATAGTCCCCTCCCCACCTGGTGATAACATGTGCCGTGTTTTTCGAAGTTGTCACCATGCCAGTATGATCCCCTTTGCTTCTCAGACCATAGAATGGATATTGCGATTGCATGTAACCCATTGAAAGTCACTACCTTCACATGTCAAGCCAAAGTGCTCAGACTTTGCACACACCATTTGAGGTCTGAGGTCAAATATGTATCAGTTATTGCCATGATAGTGCTAAATTAAGCAATGTGACAGTACAAGAAATATGAGGGCTAACTGTGAGTAAGCTCTAGGTGTTTCTCCTCGGTGCTCTGGGTGTTTTTTCTTGAATGACCCTGCAATGATGGGAGACGGTGGCAGGTTTACCTACTGTAGAACTGTCACTTGTGTCATTGAATGTACGAGAGCACTGTCACAGAGGATCTTACTTAAGAAGTGCACACCCACCTTGATCAAGAACTGCTACAATTCTGTTTTGCAAAACCCCCCTTAGAGAATAGAGAGCCATGGGAGGTCCCAACTGGCAACTTGTTAAAAAACACCAAGGATCACAAATAATGAGAAACAAAACTCCGCACAAACTTCTGGCATCCTTTCTTTGAATGCCCATTGTTGATCTGCCTGCACCAAGTAAATAGGCACACATTGAACAAGGCCATCTACTAAGTCCTCGATACATGTACAGCGAAAGTCAAGCGTTCATTGCTCCTCCTCATGTGTCTAAGTTCTTCTCTGCTGTTGTAAGAACGGACAAATCCTGACTTAAGTCTTCAACTTACAACAACCCCCGCTTATGATGGTCAGTAATAATAAAAAAACTGATAATTATAAAAATAATTTTGAAAGTTTAGTTGATTTTTAATGATTTCCAGGAATTCTGGTAAGTAAATGAGCATCTTATAGCTAATTAAAGCACACATACATTAACATCTTTTAATGTATAATATACAGTACCTGTACAGTCCATGTACGATGTCATAGAGAAACTATAGCATCTGCCAACTGCCGTATAACAACATATACAGTACTAGGACTCGATTGAGTGCATATAGCTTATATTGTAGATGGAAAATGTCATGAAAATGCATTAAAACATTGCACACGTGTACCCACACAGCATGCATGTGTGACAACATAGCGTAATAACTGTGTAAGGAACACGCTGTATGAGACTATCCTACAACACAGTAGCAGCACCCTGGCCACGCATAGCCAGCAATCTTCTTTAATCTTCTTGTGTCTCACAGAAATAAAACTCGGCAAAAATAAAACAACAACGTTCAGAAACATCAGCAAATATTTGAAACAAAGTCACTATCTGGTGGAGTACACACATCGAAATAATCACTCTGTTGCGAGTGCGATCTAACTTGCGACCTGGCTGTTGGTCCCGCGCCTGACTTCTAAGTCGAAAACAAGCTGTAGAGAAGATGGTCAAATGCAACTGAGTGGGAAGGACACATCAGCCAATGATAGTTACTTGTGATCCCAACCATACAGTGTACTGATCCTGGTTGTGATCGCTGGCTGGTACCAGACTGACTTATATGTACTTTGTGTAGTTCACTATAAGCCCTCCAAAAGGAAGGAAAGTCCTCATCACCCTGATTTTTCCTAAAGCTGAGGTTCCTTTCCCACAGCCTTACAAACTCAAGACAGGACGTCGTTGCAGACCCCAGACCATTCACATGCCTCACACCGCCATCCCCCACTTTCCTGACAGGTGACCAAGTGAGGGCAGCTGCAGCAGGGTGGGAGGACGGGGTTCCTTACACACACGTCACTGTCTTATGGAGGGACAGCATTATGATCCTGTCTGTCTCCTGCATTTCCTCCAGACATTTCTTCAGATACACCCCTGCATCCCTGACATCCATGAGAGAGGAACCAGCCACTTCAGGACACACTGCTCATCCCTGGAGACAAATAAACCCATAAAAGAGCCCTTTTGTCCTTGATGGAATCACACTGAAGAAGGCCTGACTGTGCTTATGAAGCACAGCTGGTCTGACTGGCACTCCTTGTCTTTATCCTGCTCACTGTGTTTAAAAATTTTCAGCTCCTTACAGGCTTGGATAAGTACTGTAGGAAAACAGCCAAATAAATATTACAGAACAAATAGTTTAACCAAACATACTCAAAATTTATTTGGAACCTCGGCCATGTTTGGAGTTCAGCAAAAGGTCTGAACAAACATCCATGTGGAGGGCCAGGGAGAGATGAAGGCTGTTAAATCTGTGGTGCTGTCGCTGTGCCTGGTGTTCATTACCCTCAAGAATCCTTTTTGCCAGTTTTGCAGACAGGGCTGCATTCCAGGAGGAAGTTGATGCAATTGCTGAAAGAATGATGTTGGAACCATCGCCCACACTTCGTTCTCCGTGTGTCCCATACCTGCTTGCCCTCCATGTCTTTCCTTCCATAAATGTCACTGCGTCAAGGAACAATACTAAGCACGGTGACTGAGGCCACCAAACGCCGGCTCTCCTTTTCCATATTGCATCACGGGCAGTCCCAGTCACCAATATTCCACAGACACTGCCGGCTGCCATCGCCCAGTCCTCTAACACGAGTCCATCAAGAGTAATAAAACTACCCATAATATCTTATCACCGGAACAGCATCCCAAAGAGATTAAAAACACTATAACCGCTGTGATGACACACACACCAGGTAAACACCACCTTTGTTACACATATCTAAAATATGGTACTTCACTCCTGTGCCCTTGTGGAATCTGTAAGTCATTGTGGTCATGGCAGTGACACAACAGAGCGTCTGGTCAAAGCTGTTAGGAGCACTAAGCTCTGGCCGATGAAAAGACCTTATTGTGGCTCAGTTAGTCAGGCCCCTCGTGGGAAATTGTTATCGCACAGTCAGACTGGTCATGTTGCAGTCTGAGCCATAATGTATGTGTGCGGGTTAAAGTAATTTATGACTGCAAAAAGCAGGGGTGCAGCCAGCCAAGCAGGATCTACTGCAGCACATAGGAAACCTACAGCTCTGTTTTGTTTCCCACAGACTGAAATGAGTTAGTTGTATCAGTGCAGGGCAGAGGAAAGAGAGCACATGCCCACAACACAAGGACTGCAGAGAGCACAACCACTCAAGGCAATGCTCATCCAAACATCTGCTAGAAACACCTTGCCTCAAGTTCATTAAAAAGTCTGCTGTGGCACATGGTTTAAAGAGTAGTATATTAGAAAGTCACACTTATTGAACAAGATGTCACAACCTGCTATATATAATACTGTAACAGTGGCTCCACACACCTTTAAACTGGCAGACCAATATCTTTCCTGTACGTCATGTAAGACATCTGAAAAGCAGGAATTATAGATCTGATAGATCAGCCTATCAGCCACTCACCCTTTGTGAGCCAGATAATGCGGGGTCTCTGTCTCCCCAGACAGGGGTGCTGGCTCATCTTGGAGGCTGTGAGAGGTGCACTTGGAGTCCTCTGAGGGGTATCCATGTTCTGATGGTGAGTGAACAGGCCTCTGGTGGGGGTGAGGATGGGAGTGACCCCTATGCACTACGTTCAGCAGCTGCTCCCAGCCGCTGCGACCCACAGATTGTGTGGGCTCCTCCTCCACCTCGGGGTCTCTGGCTCTGATGTCACCACATGCCACCACCACTAGGACCATCAAAAGGACCACCAGTGTCATTGCAGTCATGTTGGATTGCTCTCCACACTGGATTCGTAGCTGCTGAAAGAGTGTCTGAGGCTTCCTGCAGACAGCTATTTGTATTAAAGGAGTTAGAAGTGCATGGAAACTCCCCACCCCACTCCAAAGCCCAATCCTTTCTCTTAGTCCCCTCCCCTGTCCCCACTGCCCCCCAGTCCAAAAGGTTTTTCAAAGCCCTCCAACAATTATCGGAAATGAACCTCCCACACAGGCAGTCATGCTTTTCTGGAAAGGTCGTTGGACCCTGAAACAATGAAGCCATGTCCCACCCCCCACAACCCTCACACCACCCCCAAATCCTGGGTTCAGGCAGCCTGGGGGTTGCAGCTCCCCACCAGCACTACAGAGACAGCTAGGAAGGTGTTCATTTCACTTGGCAGGTCTCTGCAGTCCTTATCTCAATGCCCCCCAGACATTGTCCAGGAAGGGGATGTTAGCAGAGCAAGAGATTGGCTGTATTCATAGGAGGAGGAAGAAGTGTGAGCAGGGCAGATAGAGGGAACTTATTAGGAATAATGAGAAGAGGAAAGAGGGGCCCTTTTCTTCCCCCTCAAGTTGCTGATCACTGTTATAGATTGGAGACACTTTGTTGTGCTGGCTGCAGCCTCGCGATGCCATGATCAGTGTGCTGGGGGTTCAAGATGAGTCACTGTTTACACTGAAACTGTAGACTGAAACTCCACTTGCCTTCACTGCTGAGGAAACACAAGTCTTGAACTGAGACTCAAGAGTTCCTTTTGAGACTTTTGTTTCTAGGTTAACACATTGTGGTAGTTTTGTACCTTAACTGTTTGAGAGGTAATTCTAATTTTAACCACATACTACTGCCAGCTTCACTACATGACGTTTATTTTGCGTGCCTCTCTACAGAGGGATTTCTCTGCCAGACTAACAATAAAGACCAGCAAGGAGTTTGAAGTTAGCTGGTTAAACACTGAATGCTGTTTTCATTTCTCACTGCAGGGGAGCTTGAGAAGCAAAGCCTCACGAAATTTGGAAGCCTCTAAAAAAGTATCCCAGCACGTGGGGCAGCTGTTCAACTTGGAGGTCAGGTGTTTGTATCCCGCTTCCTGCTATAATATAATTGAGCAAAGTACTTACCCTAAACTATTCCAGTAAAAGTTAATTGGCTCTATAAATAAATGAGTCATTGTAAGTAGCTTTGGAGAAGAGTTGGTAAATAAATAAATGTAGTGTTTACAAAGAAAATTTTTTCTTGCTGTTCCAGTTCAGAGCTTTTCAGCAGTACTTCTTTAACATCTATTACCAGTGTGTTAGAGGCACAGGACTGAGGACCAGATGATAAACTGACTGAACTCAACATTCTGGGTAGAATTAGGGAGATTGCGAAACACTTGTGGAATTCCATTATAAGACCACAAGGTGGCATCAGATTTGCACAGAAAATTTCACAGCCTCTCCCAAGGACCAAACAATGGGCCCGTCAGACCCATCAGGAAAACAAACTCCTACCAACAGAGATGCTGAATCTCAAGCAGGGATTGTTGGAAAGGACATGTCTCTGCCAGATGATAGGGAGGGCAACTGTGGAAGAATGCAGCAGAACATGGACTTTGTTGGAACCTTCTTTTCTAGCTTTCTTGCTCTCTCTTGCAACACAGTCACCTCCATAACTCCCAGGCACAAATCTGCCATGAGACACTTCTGCAGCCATAGCAGACAAATACCCCTTCAGGGAATGTACTGAGTGTGGGGGAGAGAACCCCACTCTGTTTTGCTTAGCAATGGCCACCACATTACAGATGTAGATGTTTATAGCTCTAAATAAAATCCTCACATTTCCTGCTGGGAGACAAGTCCATCTGGATCCAAGGTGCAAAAGGAGCAGTGACAGGCCAAGGTTTGGAGGGGTCCTGTCAGGTTAAGCCCAAACTTGATCCTTGAGGAAGATATGGGCAATTTTAATAAAGGTTACTGTGGGATGTCTGCAATAACAAATCTGTGCATTACAGACAGTGTGTAGGACCCTTTCAGTGCCCAGCTATTAGACACTCCTGCCATGGTCCTCAGCTCTTGTATTAAATTTTCTTTGTTCCCGAACCACACCTTGCACCTGACTTGCTGGATGCTGGAGCCTGCTCAGTGAGTGCCCTCTGTCCTGGTTCCTCCATGTGGGTGCATTCTGCAGCACAGGACAATAGTTTCATGGCTGTATTTGCTTGTAGGATTTTAGTCACACAGTCCTTTTGGAACTAGTAGGAGTTACTTGAAGAAAGAATAGCAATTTTGCTTTATTGGCTAAGGCCAATACAGAGTGAAGAAGGGGTGTAGTGATATCTCCATTATCATATTTACCTTATAAATGTGTATGGGCAGTTCACATGTGTGTACATTATGTTGTCACCACCACTAGTCTCTCTTATAGAATCACATACTGCATTTCACCATGATGCTGATGAATATTCAGTACTGTGCAAAAGTCTTAGCCACCTGCGGGAAAAATGCTATAAAGCAAGGATGGTTCCAAAAATATTGCCATGAATACTTATTAATCAATAAACCTTCTAAAAAGTGCAGTAGACAAAAAAACCTCAATCAAATCAATATTTGGTGTGACCACCCTTTGCCTTTAAAACAGCATCATTTCTCTTATGCAAACTTGTATGCAGTTTAAGGTAGAGGTTGGTAGGTTCTTACAAACATTTTGAGGAACTGGCCACAGTTCTTCTGCAGACTTTGACTGTCTCTGCATGTCCTCCCAGACTGACTTGATCATGTTGAGATCAGGGCTCTGTGGGGACCATATCATCTGTTGCAGGATTCTGTCTTTTTGCTGAGGATAGTTCTGTATGACTGAGATTGGGTGTTTGAGGTCATTCTCAGGTTGCAGAATGAATTTGGAACCAATCAGAAACCTCACTGATGGTAGATAAGAATCTACCTGTACTTCTCAACAGACACTGAAGTTGCATGCCCAAGACTTTTGCACAGTACTGTACATAAACCCCACTGTGAGTGAGTTGGGTCCCACCAACCAGCTGGGTGTAGCCCCAGTGAGTCATTGTAGGCAATGTACATCTGCTACAACACTGGTCCCTCATCTGGGCTTTATGGAGGCATCCTACTGCAGGATCAAAGGGGTGGAGGCATAAAGGTGATTTGTAGTGCAGCATCAAAGGTTCAGATAAATATGTAAGTGCTGAACTTTCTTGCAGCAAACCTGGTACTAGGAGCTCATTCCGTATTTCACCTGAGGACCCTGCCTATATTTGTTTGGCTCTAATACATATCCCTTGATGTCACGGATCATACAGACAGAAAGGCAACTGGCTGTAGCTGTTGTGATCTGTCACCCTGGTCTTCAGGCTCAAGGGGAAGCTGCTGCCCTCACCCACAGAATATGTACAGGACAGTGAAGGTGGAGCAAGCAGCACTGGCCAGCACTGAATGGTGACAGCTGAGTAAGTCAATCAGCAAATTCCTCTCGGCAGAACATCTCACGGTGGAATCCCTCACCTGGTTGCGAGCGCCGCAGCACCATATGTAGCATCTCCATGCTAACAAGCAGCCCGTGGGGAGTCTTGGTAATGAGGGAGCAGTCGGGTGGCTGCCTGCTAGTCACTCTCTCGTCTGTGGTTGTGCTGCAAAGAGGCCACAGGGAAGAGTGTGAAGTAATACAAGAAAACTTTCACAAGACCCTGCTTCACTTTTATTTGGGTTGTTAACAGCAAAGTGTACAACAGAAATGCACGCAGCCTATGTTTTCCAACACACACACACACACACGCACACACACACACTCCTCTTGGGGATGTGCTGGATTGCCATAGTCTCCAACAACACACACCACCTTCGCACACAAAGTGGTCATCTGGTTACGAGAGCTACGATGTTCCTACCTGAACTTTTTTTATTTGGAGAGTCATCAGCCTTCAGCTGTGACTGCAGACCTTGGGAACTGGCTCAATTCATCTTGTAGCAAAAGAAAACACTGTGTATAAGCCCCCATATGTCTTTATCTTGTCCAAAATCCACCCCAGGACAAGGTCATCCGCAGATGTGACAGTCTGATAAAGTGGGTTCTCTCATCCTCTTTCTGGCAGGGAAGGTGGCTCCACCCAGTCGAGAACCTCCAAGACCCTGGAAACTCCAGCTGGTGGGTAACAGTTGTCTGTGTTTCCATGCAGACCGTTGTGAGTAAGAAGTGGGGAGAAGGAGAAAAATGCATGGCGAAGTTTAGCAGGTCTGAGTTGCTGCCAGAGCTATTCTTAGATAGCTCATGTTGGCTGCTTTGAGGGAACACAGCTGTAGATCAGGACAGCAGCCCCCGGGCGGTGGCTAATGGAGGATCACACCAGAGAACAGGCACTGCTGCTGAACTTTCCAGAAGGTCTCTGTCCTCAAGCAATATACAAGTCCAAATAACTTTGATTTACATGTAGACCCTTGACTTAGGCATCTGCGCCTGTTTTACTTACTCGACCTTGGTGAGAAGAAGTTGGAGAAGGGTGTGGATGTAATTACTTCATAGGGATGTGTCATACAGTTGTGAGTCCAGTACCCTGTAACACCATGCCCCTCAATGTGAACCGCTAGGCCTTTGAAGGTGTGGGGAGGTCAGGATGGGAGTGGTTAAGGCTCTGGCAGTATAGCAGTTAATATCAGCACACATTTTGTCACCCTGTCGACAAATGAACAGTTCTATAAATACCCCTCCACTGGCTGTCAGCCAATCCACAGTGCAGGAGAAGTGGCAGGTTTGTGCCAGGTGACAGCAGTGCAGACAGGTGAATGCAGGGCGCTGACTCACTGGTTCTACAGGTGGGTTGAGATTCATCGCAGGCACGCTGTGTGTCAGTAGTGATTCAGCTCTTTTCTTGGGGTTGCACAGGCATCTCTTGTCCCAGGGATTTTTTTCCGGTCAGGCTTGAGCAACAGCCCACTTTCCATCTACAGAAGGTAGCCAAAACAACGGACTGACCTGTGCTGCAATTTTGAGAGGACCATGGAGGTAGGGCAGCCGATGAGTCTTTGTGAAGTAAGGCACAAACCCCATGTTTCCTGTCATCGGGGATCAACCGTGCCCACAAGTCTGCTATGATGTGAGTGAACACTATTCTGTATGTCACCCAAAACAAAGATGGTCCAGGCTTTGGTGCAGAAAGTGATGCTTACATTCACTGAGTCCATATTGTATTATAATGCAGTGTTTAATCTGCATCTTTTGTAGAAGCAACGTGTGCAACAGAGAACATTTATTTAAACTTCACTTTATCTTCTCTGACAAAAGATGCCATTCATTCTTCTTTACATTCTTAATTACATTTTAATTCTTAGATTTTAAATGCCCTGGGGATTTACAAGCACTGTGGAATGGCAGTGATGTGTTCCTGAACAAGGAAGAAGCACCTGCCTGGTTCTGCAGCCTTCAGTGGCTAAGCTGTGAGCTTTAGGGAGGCACTCAGTCCTGGACAGCTGGAGGGTGGAGGCTCAATACACAAAGTGAGAAATCTTCATTACAAAGGAATAAAACAGTTTTATTTGTGCACACTGAGAAGATGCAAATACAAAGTTCTTGTCCCAACAACCATATGTTTCAGAGTTCTAAAAGTATCTTACACTACACTAAAGTACAAGGGTTGCATATTTTTATCTTCAAATAAGCAGTCTATTTTTTTCAGACTTTTCTGTGACTCATTTTTAAAGATAACTTTGTATAAGAAGATTACAAGAATTATACATAGACATCTTTAATGTGACTTGTCTGAAAGTACCTGAACCCAAAGCACAAACTGATATCCATACCTAAAAAATGCAAAGTAAAGCCAGTTTTGAGAACCTGCAAAGATCAGTGCATCTCTCAGGGAAGGTGATGTTGAGATGGCAAACTCCTGGAGAACTCAAGCTGAATGCAGAATCCCCAGGCGAACAGCACAGACAGAAACCACCACATCCCATTAGCTCAGAATGAAGTGTGGCAGCTCCTCCCTGCCTTTACTCTGTATGATGGGGCAGCCCATCTGCTCTGCATCCATTAGAATTGAATCCTCATATATAGTGGTCAGAGAAGTGACTTGAAATTAAAATCTAAACAAGCTTTTCAAGTCTGAATGGGAATAATGAGAAGTAAATTCCTTTAACAATTTTGTGAAATTTGACATGTATATTTTTACCGATTGTTTGCTGTTCTCTCCAGGTTCAGGAGTGCATGTCTGTGTTTTTGTTCTAGTGAAGAATCACTCTGCATTTTACAGTCTGGCTATAGTCATCTTAAATGCAAACTTGACAAGTTTAATATTCTGTTTTGTTTTTTTTTTAATAGTGCTTTGTGTGAGCAATTTGTAAAGAGAAGAGAATCTCTGATAATTGGCTGTAGAGGTGTCTGTGTGTGAGAGGGAATAAGGGTCCTTACTGGAGGACCACCAACTGCAAGGCCATTTGGTACAGAGACATAACGCCTGTGTGTGTCACACTGCCAACGCTGCCCGCTATTTTCTGTGCAGATGAAAAGCTAAGTGCATTAGCGAGATCAGAGCTGAATCCGGGCCATGCATAAAATATACAAACCTCCAGTCTGACGTTTCAGCTAAAGTGTGTGTCTGCATTGTGTGTGTGTGCAAAGTATAAAGGGGAGGTGGAGGGGAGGGGCTCACTTACATACACTGCAGCATCAGGCAGGATCCATCTTTCAGCATTCTGTGATCTTGTCTGCTGGTCTGCCCTCTCCCCCCCTCTCTCTCACTCTCTCGATCAGTCCTTGCTCTCCTCACTAAGGCCATCCCAATCAGCGTGTTTGAGTGCAGACCATTCAGGAAAGTCCAGCAGCACACCCTCAGATACCTGCACAGACGTCAGTTCCAGTCTACTAGCGCAAGGGACCCAACCCGTGCTCATCAGCCCTGCAGGATGGATGTGCTCAAGAAAGGCTTCTCCATAGCCAAGGAGGGAGTCGTAGCTGCAGCTGAGAAGACCAAGGCCGGGGTGGAGGAGGCAGCTGCTAAAACCAAGGAAGGAGTCATGTATGTAGGTAAGTACTATCTGTGAAAGAGAACAGGGGTGAAGTAGGAAGGTAAGGACGGGGAGCTCACAGCTAACAGCCTGTTATTTCCAAATAATCATCTCATCTACGTGATGAGACCAAATGCCTAAATCACCAGATGCGTATGATGAATTGTTCTATTTCTTAAGAAGACTAAAGTCCCCTGTGTCTCAGTCTGGGCACTTTAGAGCTGAGAGGTTGTGAAAAGTATGTTACAACACTGAGGAGGCAGGCAGCTGTGCAGGGTATGATTTCGGGTGGAGTTGTGGGGTGTGGCTACACATGACCCTAACCAACCAAACATCTATTTTTTAGAAGAATACAAAAAAGTGCCATTCACTGTCTCACTAGGAAGAAAGCTGAATTCTATGAAAGAGTAGTACTGTAGTAACATCCACAGTGGGACTCTGATGTAGCTCCAGGACTTGTCCGGATACAACCCGATGGATAGAGATGAAGATGTGTCACCAAACACTGCTTAGAATTTGTTTTTCTCCCCTTTCCCAATGTCAGTTTTTGCCCCACTCAGTAAGTTCTACATTGCTGGATGAACTGTGCACAGGAACAGGTGGAGAAGAAACACCTCCTGCAAGTTTACTGCTCTGCAGGGATTTTGCTGCCCCACCCAACACCTTGAACAGTGACTTGCATCATTCTCTTGTTAAATGTGCCCATAAAAATCAAGGAGCAATAGGCATAGGCCTGCGCAAGTGGCTATTGTGCTGTGTCATTGCGCTCCATGCTTTATTACTCCAACGTTGTGCATCAAGACCACAGAGCAAGACAGGCAAATGGAGAGGGGGAGGGAGAAGGAGATCAGAGGTGAAGGGAATGTACTTTCTCAGGATGTATTAATGATGATGTTCTGGAGGTTGCACAGACCTGCCATGAATTACAGCTGTCTCCAGGAGCCAAAATGTCCAACCTTGCTGGGACACATCTGTGTGATTAGGACCCCCTGTCACACTCATCACCAGCTGTAGCTCCCATATCTGTGCTGTACATTTCCAGCATATGTCCCAGCTGACCTGTAAGCAATGGGCTGCTTCAGTCAGCACAGCCTTTGTCCTCCCCCAAGGTCAGAACTCCCATATCCTGCACCACAAACCAACCCCCTACCGTACAGATCAATGAACTCGGTGCACAGAGGAACACACGACTATGATGGTGTAATGTTTCCAGTTGAATATTATATGGTTTGGTTTCTAAAGTATTGGACATAAAGCAGTAACATAGTGAAGGAAGAGGCAGTCAGTTCCAGTTTGTCCCCCTCACTGGCTGATATAATCTGGCATGGTCCTATCTAGCTGATCTACATATTACATATGAGAAGCTCATGAATTAAGAATCAAGAATTGTCAAGCACCCTTATTCAATAGGTGTACAAGGGAGAAGGAAATGAAGATCCTAGAGTCCACAGAAGAGGGGGAAGAAGTCAGTAGAATGACAAATGTAAAAATTGATAAGGAGAAGATAATACAATGCAGATAAATAAAGATAAAAGGGTAAAAAGTGCAGTAGTATAAATAATTACAGATAAATTGGTAAATAATAAATAAACAAAAAAATGAACTTACAAAAAGTACACATACATGTACATACACACATACGCATAAACATGACAAACATACAGTGGTGGACAGCAGTAGTTATGGGCAAAGGAGGTGGTCAGTGGTGGTGGAGGTGATGGAGCCTGAGATGATGGCAGCCTTGTTCAGCAGCTGGGGTAGGAAGCTGATTCTGAGCCTGCTCTGAGCCTGCTGGTTTTGGCTCTCTGGTTGCTATAGCGTCTCTCAGATGGCAGCGATGAGAACAGATGTTGGAGAGAGCGGGAGAGGTCTGAAGTGATGTTGTGAGCTCTCATAATACACTGTTTGTTGTTGGTAGTCTGGATGGTGGGTAGCAAGGTCTTGGTGATAGACTGAGTGATCTTTTCTACCCACTGCACAGCTCTCCAGTCACAGGCAGTAAAGTTCTCATACTGTACTGGCAGAAATTCAGGATGCTCTCTGGTGTTTTTTGTCACCAGAGGGGTTGTGCCGTGGGTCCAGTAGAGGTCCTTGGTCATATGCACTCCCAGGAACTTGAAACTGTGCACCAGCTCCACTGCTGAACCACCAGTACACAGAAGAGTGTGAGCAGCTTGTCCTTCTTAAGTCTACAATCATCTCCTTGGTCTTGTTGACATTGAGAGACACATTGTTTCCCTTGCACCAGGCTACACGCCGCTTCACTACCCCTCTGTAGGCCAACTCATTGCTGTTGGAGATAAGGCCCACCACTGTGGCATCATCGGCAAACTTGAAGATGTGGTTGCTGTTGTGTTTGGCAGCACAGTTATGGGTTAGAAGGATAAACAGCAGTGGGCTGAGCAAACACTGCATTGTGGAGCATCAGTGTGGAGAGACCACAGCAGCAAGCAGGGTATCACATGGCAGTGCTGGCACACGGCAAGGACCAAACAACGTTAATTGGGTGGGTGTGGGGTCCTGACCTTAACTGAGCAGCTCTGTCATCAGTGAGCAGTCGTTCCCACAACTTGGCTGTCTGCAGTGGCCAAACACCTGTAATTCATTCCCACAATAGCAGGGAACTTTATCTGAAAACTGCAATGTATAGCTGGAAAAACTGTACGCTATCCTAAGGCTAAGCAACAAAAACAACAATAATACAATAATAAAAAGTACATATACACACACGCCACCCTAATCTGTGCTCCAGCAATGATCCCTTCTGCCTTTTTTAAATAGATTCCTTTCAACTTTTCTGGGCACCAGATAAGTACCTGGTTATATAAATTTCATTTAATCATCTGGCTGGGGTGCTGATTCTGAGAGAAAGAGAGAGAGAAAGAGAGAGAGTGGGATGGAGAGCAAACCAACAGGACATCTTTTTGTTCTGTGCAGAATAAGAGCCTTTGTGCCCCTTGGAGTCATTTAAAGAGTTCAACGTTGCCACATGCTTCGGTGCAGCTCTTTGGAATAACTCATGTTACACAGTGAGTCATATCACATGCATTTGCTCTTCTTGAATCTTGAAACAACATCAGCACATAGTGCAGATGTTTTTTTCTTTCACATTCAACTTTCTATTTAATGTTCACTTTATTTAATGAACTAAAGCATTCAAGAAAATGTTAAAAGTGAAAAAATAGATGGTTGCAGGGGAGAGGCCTGATCGCATTGTGAAGCCCATCGCCTGCAGAAGAAGAAAAACTCATTGGGGTCACACTGCCAATGACCCAATGGCTCAACCTGTGAGTAGCATTCAGTTCCACAGAAACTGCAGCAACAGAGATCTTCTGCCCTTTCAAAGCCATCCACATCCAAACAGGCTCTGGAGCACAGAAGAACCTATTCTGTTCTGTCTCGGGTGTTATGGAGTGGCGTGGGAAGGAGCAGCTGCGTGACAGTGATACATACCGTCACTGCCAGTTCTTTCAAAGGGTCCAGTGGGAAGCTGGATGAGGCTCCAGCAGGCCTGTGGGCATCTGGGATAGTGGTGGCTGCCTCTTCTCTCAACAGGCCTTTTGTAGCAGCACGGGGGCAGAGACTGAGCCTGGGCACTATGGGTCAGGGGTGCAGTGTAGCAGGCACAGCCCACAAGAGAGTACACACAGCACTGAGGATGGTACCACTACCATATGACTGATTGAACTGAACCCACAGGGCTCATTTTATCACAGCACTGCCCCCCTTTCCCTCTGTGTTCTCCATACTTTGGAACTGTATGTACCTGATGGGGATGGAAAATATACTTCAAGTTTCAAATTGCTGTAAAGCACTGTACATGAAGGGTATTCTGATTTCTGGTTCACACAACAAGCTACATAAGAGATTAGGGATACAACCCATTGTAACAAAGTGAAACCATTAACCATTACTAACCATTACTGAAAAGGTCACATATAATTCATTCAGGAAGGCCTTTGTTTTAGCTCTATCTGAACCTCAAATGTAAGGGTTCAGGTTCATGTCTTTAATGGCCATGCTTTGAAGCATTACATGACATGCTGGAGAGAGAGACTGAATATCAATAACAGCTGTGCATTGTTTTCTTTTTCTCTGTCCAACACAGGTACAAAGACCAAAGAAGGGGTTGTCTCCAGTGTAAACACAGGTAGGGGAGCCTGTACAGTGAAGTCAGTGATTAACAGAGCATTGCTGGGGGTGAAATGAACAGTCATTAGCTTTGAAACTCCTCCTAAATCACCATAAAGTGTTTGCCAGGAGCTCTTTTAGCATCTGGATTATTCAACTTAGTGGCACTGGGGGTCTTCCCTGCCAACTGCCATCCACCTCCGTACCACTCACTTAGACTTTTCAACTCTTGGTTTCTATGTCATTTGTGGGAATTGTCTTCTGTTATTCATTTTGGTTATTTATTGGTCATTTATGTATTGATTTGGCACCTTGTCTATGTCTTTTGTGTGCCTTATGTTATGGATCCACTATGTTAAGCTGCAGTACTGGTAATTTTCATTGCTGGGATTAATAAAGTCTTGTTCTATCCAAAATGTTGCTAACATTTAGTACAATCATAGAGCTTAGAGGGGAAAATAAACCACTGTGTATATGTTCCTCAACAAAGCACCTTTAGAGCTGACTGAGATTTGGTACTCCTTTTATTCAAGTTTAGTCCTCCAGTTCTGATACCAATGAATTAAAATGCCTTTCTGCATATTTGTTGCAGTCGCTCAAAAAACAGTTGAACAGGCAAATATTGTGGGAGAAGCAGCAGCCTCCAGCGCCAATCAAGTGTCTCAGAAGACAGTGGAGGGAGTGGAGAATGTGGCAGTCTCAACTGGACTGGTCAATCCGGTGAGCACATACATAAAACATTTACAAAACAAAAATGACATAACTGAAATTAAATTGATTTATGATTAATTCATCTGGATTTATTCTCCATCTGGCTGCAGTTTCTTCTATACTTTATGTAATACTGACATTTGGACACTCAGTATTGTCTGTGGTAGCTGTGTGATATGATATAAGTGTAAGGAGGAAGAAAGCATGAATAAGAATGTAGCCCAAGAGTTCCTGTCCAACAGTCCTCGGCACCAGTGCTCAGGTGAGTTTATGCTTTCAGCACCTTCTTTCCTGGACAGCAGCACAAGACAGTGGCAGAGGGCAAACATGGACAGCGTATAGGAAAATAATGGACTAACTGGATAATTTAAGGAATGTGAAAAAGTTGGCACAAAAAGCAGCATACCCAGCACCCCTCCAGGGAGTGAGTGTGACATATCTGGCAAAGAGACCCTATGATTAACACACTCCTATAAATGTGTGGCACCCATGTGGTTGTTAACCAGTTATGTCTGTCTGTCTCTCCACTGGAAATCTGACTGCGGCTGGGGACAGGATGAAGCTGTTGATGAGGTGCCTCTTCAGAGATGGGCAATGGGGGGGGCAGTCATGTTGATGTGCGCATGGGGCGAGGGGCTGCAGTGTATACAGCTTCTTATGCTTTTGGCAGCACCCCAAGCTTGGTTAACACTCCCAGCCTCATAATAGTAGTGGAGTTTGACTGAATGTGCATGCTGCTATAAACTAATATTACTAACAAGTATACTCTAATGTGCCAAAAGAAACCTCTTCATGTATGCATATGATAAGGAATAAAACTATGCCACATAAATATTTTTCCATTAACCATTTTTTAAATAAAACCTTTATGGTGCCTGATTTTTGCAGGGAGCAGACTGTAACACCTGTAATGTAATGTTATAGCAAGGTACTGAGGTAAGAGAAAGGGCCTCCAAATAACAACTGTAGAGAGGTTCTGTACTGCAGAGAGGTACCGTACTATAAAGAAATACTTTACCATAGAGATACTGTACTGCAGAGCTGTACAGTGCTATAGAGTGGTAGTATAGTGCTGTACAGTAATGAATATTATTGTGCTTTGTGTACCAACATGGGAGACCAGTGGACAGCTGTAGGGATTTAGAGACAGTAGGTCCACTTTTGTGTGTCTGAGAGAGAGAGAAACAGGAATCAAGGGATAACTGTAACCTCCTTCATGGCTCAGTAGTTCCACTATTAAATCAAATTGTTTGCTTTGACATTAAAACTATTGTTCGTGCAATACTTGTAAATTGAATTTATTGCAAAAGATACAGAGCGCTGGAGGTATGACAGAGTAGTTAGTTGAAATTACCTTTCAGACAGAAAATATTATCACCCCATTTTTGAAGCTGTGAACAAATTATTGACTCAGTCATTTCTAGCCAGCTTCTAATTCATGCTCCTGGGGGCAGGTATTGGTATATCTGATTTTTCAAAAAATGACCTTTATTGGGAACTGAGTAAAAATACAACCCACAGAACTCTGAATATTTCTTCTAGTTCAACCCCAGATGTTTTGTTCTCTTTAATGTTAGATCTTGCGTAAAAGTCTGAAGACTGCCTCTGTGGACCTGAACTGGAATCTGATCCATTCTTCCAGGATAAGCACCGTTGTTTCTGGCATGGGGCTCATGTGTCTGTCAAACACAGCGTGGTTAAAGGCAGCCAAAGACAACTCAAAACTGCTTCAAGTGTCCTCCTTTAGGGTGTAAACTATACTTCAGTTTCTGCTGTTGATGACCCAGCTTTCTCATCATAAACAATGGCAGCCCTAACCATATGATATATTGTAAGGGCAGGAAGAGAACAAAGCAATGAAAGGATGGTCATATCATCTAAACAAAGAGTTCTACCAGGACAATGAGCATGCAAGCCTGGAATTTTGATGGACTAGCAAAACCAGTTGTAGCTGACACATGGGACTCAGCAGTCATCCAGGCCGGTGGAAGCTGCTATCTAACTTGCATGGCGTTGTCCTGCTGGCCACATACAGTGAGCAACACCAGACATCACACACAGCTAACACCTGCCTCTGTCTCCCTTGCAGGCGGACCTCTCCCAGCCCCAGGGAACAGTGGAGCTAGCTGGAGATGCAGACGAGCAGGTGTGTGAGGGGCAGGGGCAGGTTGCACACTTTTCAGATGCAGTGTCAAAGTGACCTGTGTGTAATGTGGAACCCAAGGAATCTCACACACACACATATGATCTCTTGCATGCCTCAAATACTTTTGGATCTGAAAAACCAAAACAAAGTATTACTGTTCAATCATATTCCCTTCAATCATTTTATTACACCATGAAAATATCCTCAAAGTAAATCTGCATAGATGCATCTGTTCAGAATTTATGTCAAAGGCCAGAGTATCTAGTGGTCTTACTGACCTCTTTTCTGTCCCTCTGTCTCTTTCTCGTTTTCTCTTTCAGGGAAAATAAGTATTTGCAGCAGCACCACCATTCCCATCCCCATTCTTCAGCAGCCCTGTTTCCCTTTGTGATGACTGACCAAGCATCTATCCGCCCATTTTTTTTTTTTTTAAGAAACCAGAAGTCAAACTAAAAGTCTCATATCAAACTCACAGCATCACCCAGCCTCATGTGTGCCCACCATTCTGGTCTGTTGTACCCAATATAGATGTAGGACACTACAGAGCTCAACCCGCCCCACCTCACTCCCTCATGCAGTCCTTTTTGTGGCAGAATATGTCTTCTGCTGATCCAAACCAGATCCCATCCCACACACACACACACACACACACACACACACACACTTATACACACACAAACACACCATAATATTATACATCTAACTGTTTTTAGCTTAGTAGTGCAACAGCATAAGAGTTATCAGTATTGTGCATGTTGTTAGATAGCAATATGGTACATGTACTATAATATATTAATTTGCTTTATAAAGTATGATAGATTATATTAGGCTGTCTAACAATTGCCTCCTTCAGGTGAGGATCTATGGTTCAAGGAGGACTAGGGGACCAAAACACAAAGCAATGAAGACACTGAATTTAAGTCCCTCATTTGTGTAGCATTATTGACTGAACACAGGAGCATCAATGTAGCAGCTGCACACAAAACAAGGTAAAGGAAAGTATTCATCTGGACCGATGCTCTGTCATGGAAAACCCCAGTTTTGAGTAGTAGTAGTAGTTGAATGATGGGTGTAAGATGGCAGAAAATGCAACATTTGATAATCCCTCCTGCCCATAAGGTGGTTCATCTTCAGGAAGCAGTGGAGTATTGCTTTTGAGGAAAAAACAATAAAGCAATATTTAATTTCACTAGATATGATTAAAGGAAGACCATATAACAAGACATCATGTGACAAAGGACAGTGTCAGCAAGGAAACATCAGATATAAGTAGGGAAGATGCAAGCCATTTGAATTTCTGCTTGTACTTGTGTCAAAAATGCATACATATTTTATCACTGATCTCCAGGTCCATCAACACCACCAGATCCTCACATAGCCCTGTTTCTGCCGTAGGTGTCTAGTTTACAGTACTACCCTGTGACTACTATGAACATCACTGGAACCAAAAGACTGCATGTTGCCTTATCAGCATTCTTGCACACACATGTGCGCATGCACACACACACACACACACACACACACACACACACACACACACACACACACACACACACACATACACACACAGAGAAAAACATATACAAATACTCTGATGTGGATGTACACAAAAACACAGACACTTGTAGACTCTACCAACATCAAAGCAAACAGCTGATTTTATAAACTGAAATAAAGACAGTTTTGTTTAAATCCAAACAGCGCTTCAGGATTTTGTTTTCAGCATTATTTGGCTGTGTATAGCCATTCTTTGGGATATGTTCCACACTTCTGATTTTGTTTGTTGCATTTTTGAACATGGTGATCTATGGTCCAGACACAAAGTTTAGTTAAATCTGTTTAAATCAAAGTCAAAAACTGGGCCCCAAATTATGGCTATAGGATGAAGAGTGTAGGAAAGCAGCTGCCCAGCTGTGCAGGTCTGAAAAGTGTGACTCGCTGGCGCACCCTGTAGGGGGAACACAGGTGCAGTGTTCAGGTGTTTACGACACATTTCTTTTACTACCTGAATGCAGTTACACAGTGGTGGAAAAACATTGTTGGTTGAATGTTAGGACTGTGACACATTAAAGTAATAGTTCAGACAAGGATAATGAATTAGGAACTCAATAAGAACAAAGAGCCATTTACGCAATGGGGTGTTGCAAAGACCTGAGGCAAAACACCAGCTCTGCTCAACTTCAGTTCTGGAACCATGAATCCTATAGTGCTTCCAGCTCTGCTTATTACAGCACTAAGTGTTCAGGAGCACAACCATGGTAAAAGTCCTCTGACAGGGCAGTAAGTGGAATCAGGTGGTTCTGGCTGCCAGGATGTGTTGTTTTTCTTCAAGTTTATTATTAGTAATTAAATTTAAGAGGACAGTTCTCCGTGGAAGGTTCAGAAATAGGAACGTTTGCATAAAGAGGAAAACAGAACAATATGTTGTGAGATTTAGTCATTTGGAGCAACTTTTTTCATTTCCATTTTATATGTTCCTATCTTTGTGCTGTATAAAGCAACACAAGTTGCCAGAGACAAAAGTGTATATGTATATATCATAGCTATATATAGTTTAAGTTTGTATTGCAAAATTATCTTCTACTTGTTCAGTTAAGGCAAAACAAGTAGACAAAATATTCAAACTCATTGTTAGTATGGGCCTTTTGTTCTCAGAAAGTAACTGGGCCATTTGAAGCAGAATAATAACACAGAGAGCAGGAAGGTTATGACAGAATGGTATATAAACTGAAACACACAACAACCCTATTGCACAAGTGGCCCGTCTGCTACAACAGGCTCTACCAGAGTACTGCACTGCATTCACAAACTGTAAATCAAAAAGAATTCATGCTGAGAATTCCTGCATACCTCCCTTTTTACTATGTTTCCTTTACAGTGCATTTGAAAATGTATAACTATGCAGCATATATACAGTAAAATATGCAGACAGTACAATATGCATAGTAGTAATGTATTGTTACACACTGCAGTCTGCAGCATAAAAGGAGAGAAATGGCAACATGGATGTGCTTGCAAGAGTGAAGCAGAGAGGTGGTAAATGCTGGCCTTTGAGGTATAGTGTCTGTGGAGGAGCATGTTGCACATGAAAACTCTGTTTGTGCCTCCCAGGCAACTTCAGTCTAATTCCAGTCTTGTGATGTTCCATCTCGTGCCAGCATTTCTCTCATGCCAAACAGCAACCCCACCCACATCAACTCCAGTCCCACACATCAAAGCTAGACCAGCTGGCTCAGCCAGGGGCTCCATGCAAGGGGGGTGGGGGCCACACCTAGCCTGACATTGTACCCAGAGCCCTTGCTCCTGGTGTGCAGGCACACCCAGCATCTGATGTCCCACATTCAAAAAATTGACACAAGCCAGGCACACGCATCTATATGATAAGCTCTTTCATTGCAGTACATATGAATACACATGAATACAAATGTATTTCATATGCGGTATATGTATACATAAACTGACAACAATAGAGATCAGAGAAGGTATAAGGAAAGCAGGAGAGGTTATCAACAGACAAGGCTGTAAGACCAGTCATTTCCAGATGCCTGTGTCTAAAGTTAATTTTATTTCAAATATTGAAATAAAATTTCAATTCAATGAATTAAATCCCCATACTAACCACAGAAAACATAGTCTTACTCAGTAATCTTCAGCAAACAGTCATGTGATTAGCTGGATGTGACTGGATGGCCAAGCATAGTGTCAAACCAGTGGAAAGTCAGCAGAACAATTAAACAGCCCTCACTCTATTTCTATAGCCTCCTGGATGATGATCAACTCCTGAGGCTAAAGATCACAGAGACTGATGGACCAAAAGCAAAGCAATCTATACAGTGGGGCTCAGCATTCCCAGTTTGACTTGCTGTTTCTATGGCAACACTGCACCATGGGGCAGGACAGACAAACATGGAAGATGTTCTTTTCCTGTTTTACAGGTCCCGCAGCAAGTGGATACTCACAGCATGCAGACTGTACAAAGACACAGAAAAACCCTTCAGTCAGGCTAGCACCAGAGACCAAGTTCAGCTATTGTGTAGTGCCCTACGTGGATACTGTGCACAACAGGCACATTTTCTATTCCAGCAGGAACTTGTGAATTGTTAAATAATTCATTATCTTTCTTGTACTCTTGTTGCTCCAACAAAAACAAAGACAGGACACACCTGTTTTCATGACACCAATCAAACAGGAGGAACAAGCAAAGCCGTCATTCACGTTTAACTACAAGTAAGACAATCCTGTAACACAGCCAGCTGCCTTTGTCCTACGGGCCTCGGCTGAAGGGGCGTGTCCTTGGGGCATAGGGTGACATTCTGTATAAGAGCAGTTGCCCACCTTCTTAATAGAGCATAATCTCCTACACCCAGGCTCTGCTCAGGGATCCAAAATCAGGGGGTCTTCACCAGGAAACATGGCATCCTTTCTCAAAAAGGCTCTAGGCAGTAAGGCTGACACCTACATCGATCAAGCTGTTGACCAAGTGGGTGAGTTTTCTCGGGGGGGTTTGCAGGTAATTTTTTGTCTTCTTAAAATAACATATAGAAGAACATGCTGAGCAGAGATCAGTTAATGAAAATGTTCAGTGGGAAATAATATTTGCTTCTTCATATGTATTTCAAAGTGTACTGTATGTTAGCTTGGGAAAAGAAATGATCTCAGAAAAAAATTTGCCTTAATAAATGATCACCATTTGGTTTTGGTTTCTACATATCGGTAAGAAAATATAAAAACATGCCAAAAAAAGGATAAATGGTGGTGGAAACCTGGGGAATTTGCTTTAAAATTTCCAAAGCATTGGTTTTCTCTCTACTGAGAACTGTGAACAAGAAGTTGACTTGAGTTTGTTTATGTACCACAAAACAGAAAATGTGTTATGTAACATTCCTCACCAATGCTTTAATATCATCACCCCACTGAATTATGTCCAGCACATTAATTTAGTATCACAGGGTCTGCATGGAAGATATAAGTTTAATATCCTAAACAGATCATTTTGCATAGAATTTCAAGATTTTTAATCATAAAGGCAGCCATTATGGAATAGCCAAAATATCCTACAGATATACTGTATAAAAGAGTGTTTGACGTAAAAAAAACTTTGGAAAAGATAATATGCAGATGTAGGATGAGTGCATTGAATTAAAATGACACTATGACACATTAAGCACGTGATGCATGCTGATCTGCCAGTATATATGGGCATATTTTCTTTGCAAGCCAAACAGGTTATTAAATGTATGCAATCTGATCAACAAAAACTAATAACACACAACTTTTGCAGCTGTTATCACCAAGGACAAGGTAAAAACTGCCATGAGAAATGATCCAAATGGGAAAGGTGGTAATCACAGCAGCAAGATCCCTGAAGGCTCCTCCTCTGCGCAAAAGAAGCCTGCACAAGCAGAACAGTCAGAGGATAAAGGGGCAGGAGGAAATGGAGGTAGTCATCCTTTGCGACGAGTTTAAGATGTCAAGACAGTAGCAGAGGAGCACACACTGACCTGCATGATGATCGTCTCTATAATTTACTGTACATAAATCCTACATGAACCAAACCATGACAGCAGCATTTGTTACTTCACCGTAACTCTGAAACTTCCAAATCAAGTATGTGATTTTGCACAAAAGTTCAGTTTTGAAGGCATATAAAGTAATCTGTCACATGCAGCGTTTTTTAGTGAAGTCAAGACTCAGGGACATTGCCTTGTAACCATTTCATAAACCTGGAAGGAAGCTGAGATCACATGCAAATGTCTGAATGAGAGACTGATTTAACTAGTTTGTCATTCCCTTCAGATATTACAGATGACCTGATGGCTATTGCTGGGGAACTAGCAAACAAAAACTAAGGCACAGGTATGACCGTGTATGGTGGCAATGCCTCCTCCCCTGGAATGCAGAAGTGAAGATGCTGGCATCTGCATGTTCTCCGCTGTCCCGTCTTATCAGTTCATCACATCTCTTCAACCCCAGCACAGAGCAGGGAGTCCCACTCATCTCTAGGACAGACCTGTGGGTTTTGCTTCAGTTATTTATGCATCACAATAATTGTAAACATTTTTTTATTGTTATGAATGCAGCTTTTTTTCTGTGCATTCAGGAAACTGCATTTCAGTATAGTATTTTGGTGTAGATCTGTTGGTTTAAAATTTTATGTTAACAATTTAACCAGTTAAGCTAGATAAACATATCTTAGATTCCATCAGAAAGTGATGGAAAGGCATATGTACAGCCAGTGTGCATCAGTGTAGCTCAGGCTGGCACGTACACTGCTGGCAGGATGATCACAAATCATTGATCTGAATTCATTATGATTAAAATAAAAGTTAACTTATATAGTCTTCTGCACTTTTTCATCTATACCTTTACACCAGCGTTGGAGTCCTGCATGCCAGTGGGGTGTGTGGTGCTGTAAGTAGAACAAGGCTGCAAATATAATGCTGTTTCCTGTACCACATCCTACGCCAGAGTAACCACAGGAGCTCAGACTACACAGGATGCCAGACGTTAAGAGCAGCAGCACGCTTATTTGTCACACTGGAAACCAAACCCATACGTACAGAAGTCCAATTTAGATACATAAAACACGGCATTGTGCGTCTGTTCTAAAGTAAGCAGAAGGGATATAGTGAAGATACAGTTTACTGTATGTTTCACATTAAAAAGCCATCAGATGAGTGTTTACATTACTGTTGGGTGCGCAGGTTGAATCAGTGGGTGAAGGTTTCTACCTATCTGTGTATAAACAGGACACCCCATTTACACTTTCTCTAAGGTTACAGCTTAATGAAACATTTCTATCTTCTGTAAATTAATAGGAAAATAAAATATATATTTAAAGTATCAGCTTTACTATATTGCCCTTGAAGAGGCCTTTTAACTCATCTCTTCAAGACACACCACACACTGCTGCACAAACTGACTCACCTCACTTATCACAGCCTTCAAATACTGGCAGCTAGGCTGCTTTTTAAATATTTACGTATACCATATGAATTTACTTGGAATATATGTCATAAAAGCAAAAATGAGGAACCCAAAGCAAAAAACCCAAGCAATGAAACACTCTAAAATGCCTATGCCAACACTCCATCATCACTTTCTTCTCCTTGTACAGCAACATTTAACAATACTGTCATGCTGAACGACACATCAAAATGTGCATCTGACCCGCTTTGCACAGCCAATTGGAAACAAATCTTAAGTGGACACACTTAATGGGCCGTTTAAAATATCGACGCAGCTGGCTTGGACATTACAATGCATTTTGACTTTATTGCAGACTAGACGATATCAGTACCCAGCAGGGTAGGACACAACCTCAACTGTCACATTTCAAAATAAAAATACCTTACAGACAGAAACTTAAATTACACAGTTCAGCTGGAACATGTTGTGTCATGCATTTGGAGAATAAATGGAGATTTTTTTTGTAGGTGATTAAGCTTAAAAAAAAAAAAAAAAAAAAAAAAAAGGTATATTGGGGGTTTAGAACTTGCACTGAATTTAAGGTATTTAAAAAAGAAAAAAAAAAGATGTTCTATCAGGAGGAAGCAAACCAGGGTATGACTGTATGTATACGGAATTAACTTCCACTCTATGATGCAAGTATATTAGGTATGACCTAGAATTGTGCTTTACAGCCTTAACTCAGCTTATTCCAAATAACAGAAATAACAAAACTAAATATAATCAAACAATGTTATTGTAATACCCATTAGCATTTCAGCACCAGTTGACTTACATTTGTATGAAATGTGGCTTTTTAAAGCAAAAAATATATTAGCAATTTCTACTTGCTATGAATGTTATGAATAATTTTTTTGAAGAAAGTTTGCATAGCATGATCTTGTAAACTTTAAAAATATGAAAAAAATACACCCAACACATTTTGTTATCAGCTTGTTTTCAACAAAAAAGCAATACAAACTGTATAAACCAATCGGGGCTTACATGGCAAGAAAAATATTCCCACAACCACCCCTCCTTAGATCAGGGAAACCATGTCTAAAGATCTGGTTTAAACAGTATTAACATATGTGCCACATCAAAAGTACTGTCACTTAAGAGATGGCATAAACTTTACAGTACAGCTGACTATTCCCATATGGAAATGTTCATCTTCACAGCTGCATTACTTTTGACAAATTGGTACCTTTCTAATTGAACACTGCAGAAAGGGTTTGAAATGAACTTGTTTCTATACCTCATGAGCATAAATGGACAATTGCTTTTAGATAAAGCCTTGTCAAATTGAAATATTTTGCAGGTTAACTATTTTGTGGCAAGGAAGAGACTACATTCCACTTTAAATACTCAAAATTCAGCACTACCCACCCAGGCCCCTGCCTGTTCCACCACTTTTTAAACCTCAATGGTTCATATGCATCTACAATATTACAGTTTTATATCTCCAAAAAAGATTAGGTGTATAAAAGCAGACATGATGATCCCAGCAGGTTCAGACTACATGGGGAAAACCAGCACACAGCTGTGGATTACATTTTCTGGTGTTTAAAGCAACTGAAATGCACCAAGTATGGTAGTCTGAAATGTACTGAAGAATGAAGCAGATGCCACCAATGAGTAGAAACCAAGAGCTTGGAGTCACAGTGAAGCCATTTTGCCCTGAGGCTTAACAGATAAAAGATGTGGAGACCGAAAACTTCTTGAGCTGTTGCCCATTTTTTAGGATCAGAAAGAGAGGCAGAAAAGTTGGTTACATAGTGTTTATAATATAGAGCATAGCGTACATAATATGCTGATGTATGACTGATGTTTTAAAGGCTGCTTTGGGTTGGGCAGTGGGTAAAGCGTGGACTGCTGGACGGACAAACAGGATGACGAGGTCCATGTTTATGTGAAGGTAAGCCCAGCCTCATTGTACACCTTGAAAACCTTCTCGATGGCATTAACATAGGCAGCTGTCCGCAAGTCCAGACCCAGATTGTACTTGTTTGCTGTCCGCATGATTTGCTGTTGGCACAGGAGAAGGTGGAATATTAGCCCAAAAGAATAGTTTTTAAAGGTACATGTGAATTGAATGCAGATTACTAGTAAGGTTAAAAGGAGCCAATATGTATTTACTGAAATGTGATATCAACGCTGAAGACAGGAATCAAGCATCTGTTGAAGTGCATGTTTATATGGGAGCTGGCTGTAACATTGAGTGAAGCTGCATCGGTCCCTCTCTGGTTACAGATGGGCTCAGCTGTCATACTGTACACAAGCAGCACAATGAAGAGCTGTATGGAGTGTCATCTGCACAATGATCTAACAGTGCTGGGAGCTCTGCCGTGGTTTACATGACATTTTTTTTCCTGCTGATTCTAATGATGGCCATGAAGGATTAAAAAGAAAAAAAAAAATTATAAAAACCTCATTTAATTTATATAAATAAATGCAGGGAAAAAACCTCAGTTACATTTCAAATTAACAATTTTGTTTGCAAACTTTTAGTTAATACGTTTATGACAATATTGGAATAGCAGGGTGTCATGCTTCTTACAGCCCTGAATATAGTATAAAGCTTGGAACAAACTTCAGTCTGGCAGCTTTAGGAAGGTGTGACATACCCTTGCAGACCTCTCCATGGTGTAGGCCAGACCAGAGTGGACAATATCCTTCTCTGAGGCACCCTGGGAAAGGACGAGGGTGATTAGTTAAAAATGCACAAACTACAGTAAACACAAAATGTAAGAAATGCTAAGTTCTTAATTAGTAGGAAGTGATTTCAAATTCATAACTATTATATGCTATTATATTATATTACTGCAATTAAACCTTCAGTTAGCAAGTCTTTTAAATATAGTTTTCCCAATTAATACATTTAATGTGTAGAGCATTTTGTGATGAATATACTGCTCAGACATCTCAGTAAAAATGTTAGCTCATTTAAAAGCAAAACCATAGTGAAGAGTACTACACAACTCAATTGTGTACACATTATAAAACAAATTATCAAACCTAAAGATGAACAACATGAATGAATCAATCACTAACAAATAAATAACATTAAGATAAGGGTGCAGATATGCATGCAGGTGTGAGTGTGAATGCTTGTGTGCAGCAGTTGTCAGAGAGAAAGGGAGAGAATACACACAGCAATCCTGGCCTGGAACTCCGCAGTGGGAACCACAGGAATGGCTCCTCCATGCTTCCCAAACTTTCTCTCCAAGCTCTCTTGGACAGACACTGAAGTGATAAATACACAGGAGAGGTTAAAGTTCAGAGCTCTTGGACTATTCCCTTCTTCAGTGTGTAAAACATCATGCAAGGTAAAAAGGGCTGAAATGGGGGTTTATTGGAATCTCTGGTCCCAAAATAGTCATATTCTGATTAGTCAAAGTTTCTACAGAACGCTGCAATTTCTGTACACACCAGGGACTAGCAGGACTGGGGATGTAAGAGTTTACTATAGTACAACATAGTCTATACTGCTACAGCAATGGATATGAGTGTTAGGAAATACACTTGTGTGAGACAAACTAAACACAGAACTGGTATTGTGACAGCTTGTATGTTTGAGACTAAATTCCATTCATAACAGCTCTTCTCTTCACAAATATAAAATTTACCTAAAATTTAGTAAAAATAATCTGCTGTTAGGACTCAACCTCCAGTCACTTTGGTGCATCACAAGGCCTCAGTAAAATGGCTTTTGGTGCTGACCTGCATTAGTAAAGGCTCTGACCACACATCCATTTCTGCAGTGCTGGTGCCTGTGGCTGCAAAAAGCACAGGCCTTGCCAGGCAGCTGCACACTGATTCCCAGAACATCCCACACTTCACTGTCACAGATGTACAGCAAGGAAGCTGTGTAGCTTCACAAGCCATTCTACAGCGCACAAACTCATCCTGTGGCCTAATAAAAGAACAAGCGCTCCCTCTGCTGGATGTGAATGGCAACGTTCAATGCAGGACAGCCCATCCTTTCCCTTAGTGAGGGTCTCTGTTTCAAGAGGGAGGGGATGGACTTACTCAGCAGATGGTAATTGGAATCCCTCTCATACTTGAATGTGAGCCGACCATAGCTGACATGGTTGAGGTTTTTCAGCCACTCGAAGTAGGACACAGTCACACCACCTGCATTCAGGTACATATCCTGCACAAGACACCCAGTCACTCAGTACAATCCCACACAGATACCCATATAAACCTACCAAATTATTTAATTACAGAAAAAAAAAGTTAAAAAAAAAAACAAACACTGGGAATAGATTTTAAGGGAAATAGTCATAAAATCTCATTCAATATTTTTCACTGTTATTCATCCTTCACAGAATAAACACATACAATATTTCAAAAGGCAAAACACATATTCTAGACCATTCTCAGTGTGACAGTAAACACTGGCTGATCAATTACCCAAATGCACAGCAGAGGAGAACGGGCAGGAGTCCAACATATCTGCTATTTTTTGCAGCATGATTCATCATATCCTTCAATTATACCCCTTCCCGCAACTGGCCAGCTATCTCCAAGCAGATTACAAGCCCTTGAGGGCCTCCCATACAAACAAGAGAAAATGATGACTCGGAGACCAAAGGAGCTCTTCCTAAGCTAGGGTCGCTCCCCCTCTTCACCCATTTGGCAGTCAGGGATGCAGGGTCCCTACCGGGATAACCATGATGTTCCTCTCTAGGAAGATCTTGTCAGCTGCCGGGGTTGTGGGACCATTGGCACCTTCAGCAACGATCTGCAGCACACACCACAGTTGTACTTTGTATTTCAGTCTGCTAGCTGTGCCTCAATTGGAGGAGCTCACTTTTTACCCTGCAGAGACTATTTTAGATGCCAATTTAAACACCACCTTTCCCTCCAGCCCTTGGACCAGTAAACTAATGATCACAGACATCGTGTTTAAATTCAGACAACAGGTACACTTCTGTAAGAGTCCTAGCAGAAAACACTTAATGTCCTAATATACCACAAACCAAATTGTGAACATACTGTGATGGTGATGTGCGGCACCATGACATGCTGAATGCTTGAGGCAGCTACTGACCTTGGCCTTGACTTTGTGTGCATTCTGCCTCGTCAGCTGTTTCTCGCTGGCTGCTGGGATCAGAATGTGGCAGTCAGCTTCCAAGATGCTGCCCTCGTATGGCTTGGCATTGGGAAAGCCCACAATGGTGCCATGTTGCTGGGAAACATTAAAAGTACCCCATACTCACATTTTGTTGCAATAATACAAAAACACCTTGGTATATGTGGCAAGTGCACTAAATACAATGCATTTGAATGATAATCCAAAATAATATTTCTTTAAAAAGTGAGTAAAATATTACTTTAAAAGTTTTTAATACTGCAATAAGAAACTACCAAGGACATAAGCAGAGGTTCCCCCCAACACTACAAGCTTAAACTAACTAGATGTTGACAAGCGTGTCTATGATGTTGTCATCTTTTCCTTGTTAGCACTTTTGTTGAAGTTAAATATGAGGCAGGGGGGCATTCAAGATTTAAAAATAATCAATTTTTAATACTTTCTACTGATACAATCCATCACACTGCAACTTGCTATTCAGTTTTGGATTTTCACACCTATATCCCAGTATCCAAATTTTCCTGGTATCCAACTTGTTCCTATAAATCCCTCAAATACCGCAAACTTGAATAGTGTGAAGACATTTCCATTATTTCATATGACAATTATGATTCGTTCTGCATTCATCCAAGATACCTATAATTCTAAAATGATAAATACTTAACCAATTACCCATTAACCAAACAGTTCATAAGGCAATTAATTAGCATTTGTGTTTATATGCAATTATTCTTTTAGTGTCATACATTAAGCTTCTTTCCTCATTGGCAGTAACAGCAAAAAACATTTAATAGTCAAGTTTATAGAAAAAACAAAAATGTACAGTAACAACTCATTGTAGTTGGCAATCAACTGTTACTGGGGTATTAACCAACTGAACCAAATCACAAAAGTACAAACTGGGTTTGAACACAGGCCACAGGAGGCAAAGCCTGGGAACACAGATGCCAGGCACAGCACTAAGTGTTACACTTGTACTCATAAATTTTGAATATTTCTAATAAGCTCTAACAGAATTTGTTATGCTGGGACTTGTCAACTAATACCAAGCTAGTTATTAATATATACTGCTTGGTGTATCTGAAACTGGGAGCTTGAATACCAGGGTATAGGTGCAGTTATGAAATCTTGGCATTCATTACTCAAGGAAGCACAGGGTGCAATACTCCAGTTGATCCTTAGATGGCCCCTTTATTCCACTTGGACAGTTCAACTGCAATACATTATCTATAACAATCATTCCTTTAAGAAATGACTGGATAAAATCAACTCCATTAAAAAGTGGTAGCTTGTGTGTAATCCATTCCCCAGACTAAACCAGGTACAAATACCAAAACCCAAAAACTAACCAGCTTGTAGTCCTCCAGCTCCTTGGGATCAATGCCGTTGGGGTTCCAAATGTTTCCATCTACTTCACCAACTCCAACACACTTGGCGCCAAAACGGTGCAGATAACGCATGGAGTGCAAACCCACATTACCAAAGCCCTGCAGAATGGTGGGGTGGGAACAGGAAGAGGTGTCACAATGGGACAAAACCAGAAAAATAAACACCAGCAATACCACTAAGTTGATTTGTCCAAAATTATAAGACAATTCATCAACGTTTAGCCCATTTACATAGCACAGCACTTGTACCAGTTCAGAGGAAAAGTGTGCACCAATCAAGAAGTGGGATTCAACCCACTTAAGTGCACATGGAGGGGGTCTTCAGTGTGCAGGACAGCAACTCCAAACAAGACCACGATCAACTATCCTGCTATGCTTCCTATTGTCCATGAAATACAACAATCAATTAAGTCCTTTATGACCTTCAGTGCTCTTTTCTACTTGAAAGGAAGCCAGTAACAAGAACAAACAGGAAGCTGCCTGCAGCAAAGACCAACATCCAAGTGATGCAGGAAGTCTAGATGTTCAAGGCATCTTGCTGCACAACCTGACCGTGTTAACTGATGCAGCACATCTTGTTTTATAAAACTGTAACATGTACCAGCGAGTAGACTGAGCTCTGACTCCTAGACCATTCCATCTGCTGCCACAATACCATCAATACTCAGAAGACATTTCCTGCATGAACATCCTGGCCATACATCACTAACTATTCTTAATGGCTTAGTCATACACATGCTTAAAGAATGAGAAGCGTTATTTTTTAGCATGCAAAGTTTTTAAACAAAATTCCAGCTGGCTTGAATCTGCTTAAAACCAAACAGTTCATCACCCAGCAGCTGGTTGTCCGAATAAGGAAGCACATCTCCACGGATCTGTCCTTACCTGTATGACAAAGGTCTTGTCAGCAAACCCAGGCGTGAGGCCTAGCAAGCTCATGTAAGATGCCTCGTTGATGAAGTTCTCAATGCCGTGGAAGACCCCGCGGCCGGTGGCTGAGATCCTGCCATGGATGCCCCCTTGGCTGATGGGCTTGCCTGTCACACAAGCGTGGGCGTTGATGTCCTGAGAGAGCAAATGTTATCTACCTCAATGCACTACGAAGAAAACGTTCCTTCACAGTTTACACAGCAACATGGATCAAATAAAAGTAAATACATAAATGGCAAGAACAAAGGTGGCCACAACTGGGTTCAGTAACAAAATCTGCCAGTGAGAATTTATGTGAAGTCCATTCAGAGCGCAAACATGGACAGCACACACTGACTGCCTCAGTAGTTCAACTTTATCAGGCTGATTCTGAGAACAACCAGGAGCTCCGATATGACATGCAGGATGAAAGGCCTACATAAACAAAACCATAAAATGTAAATATTAGCTCCAGTATGAAACCTTTTGGTTATTTGCCAATAGCTGATACGTTATAACATACATTTTTACATTTTTTTGGACGAAAAACAGACTAACGGTTCTAATAAAAAATTTTGGAATTTATCCAAAACTGCCAAGCCCAAACACAACACAACAGTCATATTTACAAAGAACTAGACTGGTACTGCTTGAAAAAATTTTTTAAAAAATACAGCAAAGACAAATTTTTGAAAATTAATATGAAGTAAAATCTGAAGCAACAGTATTTACATGGTGGCCCATGGTGTTGGCATAAGTGTCAGCTATCCAGGACATCTCCCGCTCTCCAGTGCTCATGTCCGGGGCAGGGACATCAATACCAGGCCCTGAAAAAGACTCAGGAAGTCAGTGACAGGAAGTGTACGAACAGCAACATCAGAAGTGACCGAATGCATGACTGAACTGTACGACCATCAGGATAAGTTTGTCAATGCAGAGTTTCACATCTAAACTCAGCTTGGCCTACAAGTGGTTCTGGAAACAGATTTGCTGAGTACCAGACTAGTTCAACCTCTTTATTGCCATTACTTATAATTTTGATAACACTATTCTCCAAAGTGTCTTACAATGTTAGCTTTTTATACTGAGCTACAATTATTTACCCATTTATTCAGCTGGTTTCTTTCTAAGGGAGCAGTTCAGGGTAAGTACCTGAGAATTCAACTAAGGTCTTTTCACTGCAAAGTAATGCTCTAAACACTATGCCATTTTCTGTCCCTATGACCTATGCCCTACAAGCCTTAGAAAGCAGTGCCCTGAATGAGGGTTTCCATAAGGGCACATTTTGTGTCATTGGACACCAAACCCTTGAAACTGAGGCCAGGATAGGCAGGTCAACACACACACACACACACACACACACACACACACACACACACACACACACAGCAGAGTGGGGGGAAGGGATGGGCATAGCTGAGAGACAAGGCAATTCCACTACTGCAAACAGACACTCAGTATTTATAGCCTAACTGGTGTTCTGAAGCAGCTGAGAGAATACTACGAAAGGTTTGTCCAAGAGGCCAGCAACCTAACAGACGACTAACCTGACTCATTACTGCAGGTTAGCACCTTGCCACTTCACACGCACACGCACACACAAAATTTGCAGTTCACAGCACCCTCCACTCCCAAGTTTGAGCAAAAGCAGCTTCAAGTAAACACAGGATAGCACTGTGAAAAGCAGAGGTCGACAACCTCCCAACAATGAACAGTCTAAAACAGTGCTGCTGAAATTGAGGGGGGTATTAAAGTTATAGTTCATTCATTGGCAAACAAAAAAGGGTTTCCCCCCTTCTTTTTTCATTTCTTTTCCCGAACTCGAAATATAAATGTCAAATGGCCATTATCACCACCTCCAGTTTAAACACCAAAAACTCTAAATGATAAAACAACAGAACTGACCGATGAAGCCCTTCTTCGCCAGCTCGATAGTGAACCTCCTCGTGATTTTTTCCAGTTCACTGTCCTGCAAGAGGGGAAAAGAAAAAAAAAAATTATATATGTGTGTTTGTGTGCGTGCGTGTGTGGGTAAGGGGAAAAAAACCATTAGTTTCACATTAAACAGACTTCACAAGGTAAATGGAAAATCTGAGATTTGTACCCAAATTTTTAGCAATGAAGGCAGGAGCCCCCTAAAGCCAGTACCAAGAACTAATCTGATCTTACCTGCGTGTGCATGAGTGTTCATGACAACGGAATAAATGGACACAGAACTCAGTACAGTAAATAACTTCTTGCAATCAGCAAATAGACTATACCCTTAGGAAGGAATTGACAACCATTTACCAGCAAGAAAGCAACTATGTAATGCAATTCATTCTCACAGACAGCCACTACAGCACCATACATAGCTACTCAAATTGTATGCATACCTAAACCAGCTTGAATAAGCTCAAAAAATGGTCAATTGACAAGGATTCAGAATTAAAAATCTGTTGAGTGCAGAACGGAACACATCTCACGAAACAGAAAAGATACAGGTTGAAATAACACAAGACTCAAAATTATGATTAAATTCAATATTTTCCACAGAAAAGCAAACAAAGGTTGTTTATTCATGCTCTGTGGTGTCATACACACATATTTAACAAGCACCCAACAGTAAAGACTGATCCTGATCCTTTGTCAGAAAATGCTTATAAAGAACAGCAGACAAGTTAATGACCAGTTGCAATGACAATGAAATATGACCTTGCAAACAGCTGTGAATTCAAAAGTGAACAGGAGTCAGTGTTACTGAGAAAACAAAGGGTCTTAATGTCTATAATTTAACAAAGCTGTTATAAAAATTCAGCCTGAGCCTTTCCATGATGTGTTAGGACAGGAGGAGTGAGACACCATCTGAACCAGATACTTGAAAGAAGGTATTGACTAATATCAATTCTCTTCCACTGAAAAAGTTATTTTGTGAAATTACTTCCTTTATGATAATGCAGTACTTACAGAATAATTCCTTGGATTGATTTTCACTCCAGCTTTGGCACCTCCAAATGGCACATCTAGAAAGTAAAATCAAACTGCATTACTTTTCATGGTAATTAATACACAGTACAAGATGTTAATTTAGTAACAGGAATTCAACCAAAAACATTAAAGCTCATTCATTTTCACTGAAGCAACTTTTTACCACTGTGTGGTGGAACCAGAACTGGTGTAGAAACAAACTTACCCACAACAGCACACTTATAGGTCATCAGAGATGCCAGGGCCTTCACCTCATCTACAGACACCTCAGTGCTGTACCGGATACCTGAAACATACAAGCAGGTTTCACCACTATACGGTTTGCTTATAGTTTGCCAATTTTCCATGATAAAGGCAGCAAGACAGGTTTGTCTCTCTCACACACGCACACGCACACGCACACGTTAGGGCCATGTTAGGTAAGGGCATGTGAAAAGTTGAGCTCGTCCTAGCACGTGCACAAAGCAGTGGATGCATTACACAAATAACTACTGGAAAAAAAAAAAAAAGTTAAAATAAGATGCTGAGTAACAGCATGTATTCACTTTGTTGTACAAGAATGTATTCATATAATATTACCTGTTTGAGCCCTAATCAATATTAACACAAGTGTCACTGGACACAGAGGAAGCCCTGTAAGAGGCCTGTGCAACTCAGCACACACACACTGGCCAAAGAAATCACTGTTCCTGTCTGTGGGAGACTCATGTTAGAATAGTTTCTCAGCAGTTGTTTTTTCATGGCCCTGTGTCCAACAACTTTACATTTTAACTTCTTCTGGAACCAACCCTGTAGTCACACTCCCACACACTTCTCTTATCTACTGTCTTATTGCCAACCCACCATATATGCGAAAGGCACAAAAGCAGCACATTTCATGACTGCATAGTGCGTCTAACCTAGTTCATGCCAGGGACTGGAAAATGGACTCTATTCCAGAGAGCGGTGATTGGGCTGTGCAGCAGGAGCAAAAAGGACAGAAAGCATAATGTGCTGAAAAACACCCTGTCAGAGAGGGTATTCCTTCTTTCTCTGCCTTAATAAACAGGAGGCTCCACCTCAAAGACCATGAGGCACAGCCATCTATGGCTGCACTGTTTTCCCACAAAGCCCAACACTCAGCCCAGACACAGCAACCCTCCCTCCCAGAAACTTACAGTAAGAGTTTTTCCTGATGCACAAAACCAAAAATTTAGCCAGTGAGATAAAACTAATAAAAACAATGTTGATTCACAACTTTAAAAGTAAAACTATTACTTGAACTGTATCATGTTTTTTTCCCCCCCAAAAACACAGTCAAGCCAGGACAGAACTTAACAGACAAAATGGTTGCAGCTGCATGCAAAAAAAAAAAAAAAAAAAAAAAAAAAATTATGAAAAAAAAAAGAGAAAGGGGAAAAATGAAGAAAATAATTCTGGCATTATCTTTCAANGAGAGAGAGAGAGAGAGAGAGAGAGAGAGAGAGAGAGAGAGAGAGAGAGAGAGAGAGAGAGAGAGAGAGATTCCAGAGACAGGGAGTCAGAGAGCCCCAGCCCTCTGATTCATCTAGACAACCACTTCTGCTTTTTCTAAGTGGAAAAAGCAAGTCTGCTGCAAACTGGGAAGAGAAAGGCAAAAGAACCACACCCAAAAGTTGGTCTGCTGCAGTTACTGTAGGCCTTGTCTAGTGGAGCATGCAATGTTAATCCTGCCAACACAAAGAGAAGGGGGGGGTGGAAAAAAAAAAACCCATACACACTGACTTTATGCTGAACGTTTTCCCTTCTAGTACACAGTAGAACTTAGTAGAACAGTTTTTTTTTTAAATTCATTTTCTACCTGAAACTTTTAAAGAAACTCCCCAATGAATAAATAAAAGATGTAAACTTAATCCAGTGCTCACAGGCATGTTCCTCTAGTGGTCATAGACTTTGTGGCCAGTGTTATTAGTTTGCCATGATATTTTCAGCATTTATGGTGGAACTTTTTAATATGTTTTCCCCAGGTGATTCTCCAATACACTGGAACTCACGCTTCCCTTTTCCTCCTTCCATAAACCACAGTTCACATCACTCTGTGTTAACAAAAAGTAATGCAATGAACTGACATCCAGTCTATGTTGTATCCTCAAGCTCAGTGTTTCCAGGATGGTTGAATACTGATACCACAACATGTGATGAAATCGAAATAAATAACTCAGACAATTTCCAATTTATTATCTTTATCTGATGCTTTTACTGGGACTTAACCCATGAATAAACCAAAGGATGAAGCTGTATCATTTAGCTTTTGTTAAAGATGATGTAGAGGGTAAACTTAAATTTTAACTTACACACCAATTTCCTGCCCCATCTGTGTTCAAACATAACTTGAGGTACCAATGTACAAGTATGTGTGCCAACTTTCACTAACAATGAGCTGACTACAGAAATCAAATCACCCACCAAAATCATAAACCTCCTGCTTACACAGCCCTGCTCAGCACATCAATAACTGCATTTTAACACTGACCACCAAACAACACGTGGGCAGGAAAGAGAACAAGCATAACTAGTAAGGTTTATTTCTAGTTACCAGTAAGTGTATAACTTGGTTTGCTAGTTATGTTCCTTACAAAATGAAGTCCATCCTGGAGAAGATCATACAATTACAGGTTGCTGAGGGACCGTAGTGGAACCCTCCCTCACCCCACAACCAGTTCCTCGATTGTTGGCATGTCTGTGGGCATCACACAGGAGTTCTGCACAAAGCAGCATCGAGTCAGACACACCACTTTTGCCACCAAACCTCACAATGCTGCATTTCTCAAGAAATGTACAGTAGGAGATTTGGTCCATTTTTCACCATACCTGCTTGCTCAAAGTTTTTAGGATCGTAGCCCTTCAGAGCAAAAATAATATTTGTAGTGGCAATATCCTAAATCATACTGCCCTTCCAGTGACCACACCTGCCTCCTGGGACCACAATCTGTGGCCCTGTTTCCTGACCAACTGGAGTACAGAAACATTTAGTCCCAAACACTGCCATGTGCTCTCAGGGCCTAGAACACCAATAAGCAGTAACCATGAATAGCCCTGTCACCTCACATACTGAAGGTTGCTGGTTTATATCCCAGTCCTACTGTAGTACTCAGAAAGATACAGTAAATAAATATATTATAAAGTAAATCAGCTAAATAAAGGTTGACAAATGAGACATAATGGTAGAAAAACAATAAGATTTACAAACTCATAGTGTCCTGTACAATGTTTATCAGTGTGTCCTCAGCAGTGACAGCAACAGAGTGACACCGTGTGTTACAGTATGTGAGACAGACTGTGTGGATGTGGGTGTGTGAGACAGGGTGTTGTTCACCGTGTGAGACAGTTCGACACAGGAGGAGTATTAAGTATCTTCAAGCACCTCACAACAACACACGCATTACATAAATGTACTAATCGAGAACTCAGTTTAGAAAATAAAGGACATACATAGAACGGGCAACTAGAAAGTTGCCGGGCGCCGCTCAGACGGGACAACTAATAAAAACAGAGGCGAGAAAGGAGCAGAGTTCACAGAAACACACACTCGTCAAAAATGCGTCTCCTTTGGGACTAATTCTGAGAAAATACGTTTCCATAGCTACAGCAAATAGAAAATGTCACTGTTAGCTCAGTCATCGGCCGATGTCACATTAAAACTGCGGTTCATGCATGGCCTGTGGAGCAACACTCGCTGCACACTTGCAGCAAATAAATCTGGCTCCAGACACATCAACTTTACACTGTGTTTAGCTGCAGTTCGGTTCGAATGCCTTTGTTCCCTCCAAAGCGCCCAACCGTCAGGCGGCACCCACCGAAGGGCCCGCCTTGCACTGTGGGCGCCCGTGCCGGCGCCCGCGTTCTGCCACATACCTCCTTTGCAAGGTGTGCGGTGCTGGCTGTGCTGCGCGCGGTAGCCCTCGATCACCTCCCATTCGCCGTTGTCGCGCTTGATGGGGAAGGACACACTCAGGACGTGGTTACACGGCTTGATGATCTTCAGGATTCCTCGGACCCGGTGCCGCTTCTGCTCCGGCGATTCGCGGTTCTTCAGGTCCTCCACCAGCTTGTCCTCAACAATGGCGGCGCCGCGATCGAAGAAGCCCTCGACCATTCTGAAGAAGTTGGGGTCGTCCTCCTTGTCGCTGACGGCCTCGCTGTAGCGCCGGAGCCGCAGACAGGACGCGGACGCGGGCAGCGCGGAGTCGGCGGAGGCCGAGGCCAAGGTGCTACCGGCTCCTCTGGTGAGCAGCTCGCCTAGATAGCGGTACATGTTGACGAAGGGTAGGGATCGCGAACTCTGCGGGAATGAATGTAACAGTACAAAGGGTGGGCATAAAAACAAGCAGCACCACGACAACTTATCACTACGTTCTGCTCTGTACCCAACTGCCGGCCTTCATTCCACTCCCACCCCACTTTAAGGGTCGGGTCACTAGTTCCCCTCACGCAAACGGGCGGGGCTTCCCGGAACGCGTGCGTCTTCATTCTGCCCTGCTTGGTGGTGAGGCGTTGCGTGCCTCCCTTTCACGTGTACCAAACGACATACGGTAGTCTGTCTTCTAGGAGTTTTGTGTAAAAGGAACTATTCAGGGAATTATTTTATTTATAGTGACGTATATTAAATGTCATGATAATATGTCCATCTCTTCACAATGAAGGTTTTAGGTGGCTTCTTCATTTTCCAAGAAAAAAGTCAAACGAGCAGTGTGAAGTCAGTGTTATAATTTAGGCAAATGAATCCTTTTAAAAAATAATTGCGTTTACAAGATTTCAAGTATGACCTGCACAAGTAGCAGCATTTAGAAAAGTATTAGTATTTCAGGTTTTTGTCAATTCAAACACTTCTTGTGTCATGAACAACCGATCTGTTGAATAAGCACGACTAGTATTATTACAATAAAATGGAATATTAGTCATAGTATAAGACTTACAAAAAACTTTAATTGTGTGTACAATTAGGAATTGAAAACTGAAGAATCCATTTGAAAATTCAAGATTTTTAATTGAGAAAAAAAATTCTCTTCAAAAAATATCCCTTTTTAAGAGTAAGAAGAATGAACACACCCCCACCCCCCCACCCCCATTCAAAAAGTCTGAAGTCACATTCCAGCCGTCATCTCTCTCCATTGGACGTTTCAGTAGGAGGTGCTCTGGCTCATGCATCTGATCAATGAGGTTATGGCCTGTTAACCTCACTACATTTGCCCTTTTCACAACATGTACACTAACTGAATGGTGCTATGAACTGCAGCTAAGGAATCATGAGGAGATGTCATATATATTCATAATGTAGTGAGGACCTCTACCTTATGAACGGTAAAAAGTGTCTGTGAGCACAAGAGGGATGCAACCAGTTAGCACAAGTGTGAGGTTGCACTGGATGCACTGGCTTCCTACAAATGTTCACACAGCGCAGGAATGCTAAAGTAATGAATGTTTAAATGATAGTCCTTCTGAAATTAAGATGGCTTAGTTTTTGAAAATATTGTTTCACATTGCGCTTTGTTCATGAACTGGACGCCACCCTTCACCTTTCATCACAGTGATATCTGATAACACTTGACATCACCAGTACAATCTCCATGTGTCCATTGGAATCAGGTTGCGTTTTCAGTTGTCAATTTTCAATTTTTTGTATTAATACAGTGAATTCAGCACAGCAGAGTAAAGCATTTTTATTTGGTATCATTAGATTTAAAAACAACCACTTTCCCTGCTGACTGGCTACGTGTGGCAACTGATGTATATGTTTCTAACTCCAGCATTGGATTTCTGCACACTGTACCTTCTTGCCTCTGTATGAGAGAGAGGAAGGAAAGGAAAATTAACAAAAACAAATGTGGAAGGCAGAGGTAGAAGGACATAACAACAGCTGTTTTTAATGATGTGTTCTTTAGGTCTAAAAGCCACTGGCCAGCTTGTTTATGGCAAAGAGTCGTAGAAATACATTTCAAGTGGCACAGGGCATTTTGTCTGTGTTGTCACCATGCTGCAGAAGGTGTGTGACAGCACTGCTGAGCTCAAAGGGCATTGTTTACATACCATTCGCACTGACATTCACCAAAACTGAAAACACAATAGTTTAGAACAAACATTATTTTTAAGCACTTGTCAATAAAAATCCATGCTAAAATCATGTTTATCTCCTTAAAAGCTCAAATTTTTAAGACTTCCTAGCTTTTTGGGGACATTTTCCTGTAAAATATCAATATAATAACACAGGATCATGCACATACACATGCACACACTGTACTGTCAGAGTTGCAGCTGTAACACTTTGACAGTTTCCTTGTTTTTGTACTGGCGTCGCTATGTGTCCTGTCTGGACAGACTTGCTTTTCCAATCTGCTATAATCAGCATTTTGAAAGTATAAATATATGTTCAGTTAAAAAGGTGGAGGATGTTGCCTTGTTCACCTTTAGCTTAACTGGTTCTGGTGCCCCCTCAGCAGATGGAACAGTTCAGCAAAACCATGTCCGGTTCCCTCGTGCCCTCCTGGCAGTGTTTTCTGGGAGTTCAAAGTTCATCCCTGTGGGAGACTGTCATACCCACAGCTTGCATTTTGTCATTATCTGAGAGGAAGGGCAGAGCCGCAAGAGGTCTGTCACCTGGTTAGCAGTCATGCCACCTACAACCACTGTCTGTTAGCTGTACAGCAGGCTCAAGCAAACCATGTGTGCCAACAGTGGTCACAGCATCCATAACAGGGGGTAACTGAAACCAAACAGAAATTTAGGGAAAAGTATCGCACTGTTGGCAAGCGTGGGTGATATTGCACATCTTTCCGTGAATGAGGGCATCCTGTGACTCCCAGGGAGAACATAAAGCTGCAGACGTATTAATAGTCCTAAGGCTCCAGTCCTCTGTGCTTCTGGTACCGCGTGACCACGAAGAGGCCACCAGCACACACACTCGCACGTATTGACAGCTGTTCCCCACTACAGCTGGGCCTGAGCAGTTCTAGGCTTCCACTCGATACAGTAAAGCTCCTTTCAAACTACTTTCCATTGTCAAGGTCATCTTGTGGCCAGTTGTTTTTCTGTCTTTACCATTTTGAATTTTCATGTTTGTTTCTCAACAAACATTGTTCACCTTTCCAAAGCAATTTAACCTCTTCATGCAGCTCCATAATTCAGGTAAAGAACCTTACTCAAGGACCCAACGGCACATGACCTTGAACACACACAGTTTACCAGCCCATTTCCTTGTCTACCTGTTTCCCTCAGTTTCAAAGAGAGAGGGGATAAGGACCCACAGACCTTGTATTGACATGGCCATATGCAAGTATTCTGTATTTAGTTCATTCTCTGCTTCTTGCTGATGTTTGCTTGAACCTCATGGTTTACCAATTTCTATTAGTTTTCAATAACAGGGTGACTAATAAAGGCAGTGGTTTACAAAACCAGATTGGTGTTTTTAACTTTAGGCACAGTGTGAAGATACGTGGTCTCCATGTGACCTGTGACTTTGGCATCTATGGTCAATGTGCTGAGTGCTCAGCTTTATTGCCGCTCACACTCGCAGTGCTGGACTCTGCTCAGTTAATCACGTTAGGTAATGTCTGATCCTAGCAGTCCTTGGACAGACAGTCTTGCTACAGTTGAGAAATCTACTGATAATTAACCACCAGGGAACTGGGGATGGTGGCTGGCCTCTGGCCTCAGGCCTCAATCCAGAGTCCACAGACCCCAGTCTACTGTTCCTAGCGCCCAGTCTACAAATCACAATCCCCAGTCCACAGCTCCCAGTCCGGAGCTCCCATTCTGCAGTGACATCTCCAAGCCCCTGACCCCAGTCCACTGTTCCCATCCACAGTCCCAACCCACAGAACTCACCCCTGGAGATCACTTTTCTTATCATCCAGTGGCCAGTTAAGGAGAAGACACCATTATGGAAACGCCACTGTGACCTCAACAGTCTTCATTTAGTTTACCGTATTTTTTACCAAACATCCTATCTTTACTTTCATACTTCTGCTTCTACCTACAAACACAGCATTACAGTTTGCATTTTGCACATTCATGGTACAAAATCCAGTGGCAATATATGTAGGGTTTTTACAGCACAGCATGTTAAATGCTTTACCTTAGAACCTCACAGCAGGTTCCAGATTATATTTTTTAATGAATACAACTAATTTAAATACCAAAACCTTTGTCATATGTTGAAAAAAATCATGTAATGATCACCTGATGTTTTGCATCTTAACTAAAACATTTCCTTCACAGTCAAACTGCATGTTGTCTGATTTCACACCCCCATTGTCCATGTGGATGGTGTCGTCCCCTGCAGCGCTCTCCGTGGTCATGCTCTAGGTTTCCCAAGTGGAGCAGTGTAATCAATCATGGTCAGGTTTCAAAGCCTTAGCTCCTGGTTTCATTGGTGGGCTGGCAGACAACACCCCCTTACCAGCTGTTTGCTTTTTTTGGGAGCAATAATTATCTGTCTTTCATTGTATGTCCAGTTTCAGACCCTGTACAGTTCAAAGAAGGCAGATAGGCCTCAGTTCGGCTTTCCAAGCAACTTCAGTCACACTGCACTGCCTTTGTGGAGTCAAGCACTATTACATAGTCCTGTTTGGGGTGGTACAGTAACACAATCACTGCAATATGTGTCCATACCATACCAGCGCTTTCTCCTACTTCCTCAGGTACTTGGAATACACTAAATGGTTTTACTCTAGGTTAAGAACATGAATTAGCAGAAATTGTGTATTATTTTTATGGATTCATTTATCTTACGCACTTGACCAAATCAGTTTACAATGGTAGGTTTTTATACTCAGGTATTTACAATTTTCCCATTTATACAACTGTAGAACTACAGTAAGAGGTGGTATTCAGATCAAGATGATGGTTCTACTACTGCACCAACCGTCCCCACCTCAATGGTAAATGTGTGTTTAATATGTAAACAAATTAGTACCTATTTGCTTAAATTGTATTCATTAGGCGCAGTACTTCTGAAATCCTTACTAGTTTTTATAACATAACTTTTGGTTATTGTTGCAGCTACAAACATGTATGAAGAGTAATTCAAAAAGAACTGAACATTTTCATAAATTTTTACTCTGAAATTAAATGTAGTCTAAACCAATTTATAGAGTTTCCGTTGATTTTTTTCCCCATATTTCAGTGCTTCAACATTTTCCGCATTTCCACCTCAGTAACCTAGTTACTGAGTCATAAATTTATGAAAGCATTCAGTTCTTTTTGAATCACCAGGTATTTTCAAAGAGGTGTCAAAAGTTTATTGTTGTTGGCTTTTGATTTCTGTGCTGCTGTATGAGTAAATGCCACAGGGAGGCACTGGGGAGCTCCACACTCTCTGGGACAGTGGAGGGACAGCCTTTGTGTGTCACTCAGTGACGTCAGAAGGCACCGGCACTCATGGTACCCTCACTAAAGGGGGCATGGCTAGCAGCGTCATCTGCTGGCCACTTTTTAAAGACTGCTATGAGTGGTTTTTTTTCTGAAGCTACATAAAATTGGAAAAGATAAAAGGGTCATTCTTTTGCCACTAAATCAGGATTTTTAAAAAAAAGCTCTCTCTGTACTAATGAGTTAATATCAGTGTGGAATAGTTTTCACCATGTTCCTGATTACAGAAGACAACATGTGGAAATGACTTCAATTTGTTTTTTTTTTTTGTATCGCTGTCAATATCTGTGGTCGGATTTCCTCATGGGTGGAAATCATGTGCTACAGAGGTACACCAGCTTGTGCTGAAACCCATGACTGAGTTTTTTTCTCTTTTTTTTGTAAAGTGAAAAGTAAAGGGTAAAGGTTGCCTTCTGAGGAAGTGGCCTTTTTCTCATGAGCTGCAAATTAACTTTATGATTTTTTAAAATATTTTGTACCAAATAATTTATCTGGCACAACACTGTGTTAATCAAACAACAAATGGATTGTGACTGAAGTAACAGAAATAAATTTAAAAACTTTAATTTTAATAAAAGGGTGAATAACCATGCTCTGTTCCCTCTATGTTGATGCCACCCACTGAACAGTGAGCAGAATTACAGGTGATGAGATGTAAACAGAGGAAGCCTGCGAGAGGTGTGTATGTCTTACATATTTTTCTGTTTAAATTTGTCACTCTCTAAACTGGTGGGTTTCAGCTCCAGATAGGAGCTGTTCAGACCTGCTGGTGGCAGAGAGATTCTTCAAGTACCACTGATTTGAAAGTACCTGCAGATCATGTCAGAGAATGTAGGCAGTGTTGTAAATGTGAGCTGTTTGGCATCATGTGTATTGTGAAAGAGGAAAGAGCAAGATCACAAATGTTTACTCATTGTCAAGATATCCACCCAAAATTAAATGCATTAATTTACACTATTTTGTCTGCAGGAATTTGAGCCTTGAAGTAAACTCTAGAAGAAATGTACACACTGAACTGGTGCTTTTTCATGGATTCATCTGCCATAAAAGTTAGATAACGGTGTGACTGATGGAGAAGCCAAAAGTACATGTGTTCCTAGGTGCTCCCACTCTGCCTCTGACAGATACGACAGATCCAAACCTGGACTGCAACTCATGGGAGACAATGGAACTCTGTTTGCTAGGGAAGAGCCTGCAGCCTAAAGAAGCTAAGACTAGGCCTCAGGATTGTGATGCTGGACCCAGTGATTCTACATTGGTGAATGATATGAGGACAGACTGTTTCACACTTGCTAATGAAAGTTTATTTAGACTGAACATTGACAATAATGCTGTACTTGTACAATGCCCCAAGAAGACTGACATGGCTTTGAATGTGAGAGAACACTCCCAGGAAAAGATCTTTGTCTACAATGAGGAAGAAATGTATCCCAAAGCTGTGCAGGAGTACCTGGACAGCTGCTTTTCTGATTCTGAATCAAGTCCAAAGCCACCAGAGGCACAGCCAAGCTCATCAGTGTCTCTGGAGACAGAGTATCTCACTTTGTGGACCATGAGCCAAACACTTGTGCTCAAGGGGATGCTGGGTGTGCACGACGACCCTGAGCAAGCTGGGACACTGTGCACACCAGCCAGCCCACACTTCACCAACCTGGGGAGCTCCTCTGAGCTGTACAGTCTAGCAAGCAACCACAGTGAGAGCAAGGGGGTCTCCCAGGATTTTTTGAATGCAATGTATGAGAGACAGGAGGAGGGCGGCGTCCAGCTGGAGGTCACGCCTGAAGGGCTCCTCTGCTCTCAGCAGTCCCAACTAAGAAAAAGAAAAGGCGCTGCAGATGAACCATGGTTTATGAGATCCACTGACACAAGCACAACAGCCTCCCTTTATCAGACTTTTCCAGTCTCCAAGAAGACTAGAGTGTCTCCCTCTGGGGTGAGGACACAAGAGCCGTTAGATCAGATGAAGAGGATTGTGGGACTGGACCAGCTTGGTCACACCACCCCTCTAGCTCGTTGCGTGACAAGGGGAGTGCCTTACAACATTATGGTTGCTGTGGTATACCCCTGCCACCTGAAAGAGATCAAAATGAAGTCAGGGGCCTGGGCAGGTTCCACTGTCCCCCTGGCAACCATTGTGGTGACTGACCAGTCTGGTGTAGAGAAGAAGGTTGTGCTGTGGAGGAAAACGGCATTCTGGGCCTTGACTGTGTACCCAGGCGAGGTGCTACTCATAACAGGTGCAAGCTAATTCTCAGAGGTTGAAAACAATACTCTTGCTCAATTCTAGTTTTTTTTTCGTATTTTGGTTTAAAAACTGAAAACTGCATCATGGTTATATATTGTTGTATAGTACTTGATTTATTTTTTAATCCCCCCATAAAGTAAGAGAATCTCATTTTGGATTGTGGATAAACTTGCCAGAAAACAGCAAGATCTCCTACAAAATGAACTTAAAAAAGGAGAAAAAATTCCCAAATTTTCCTTTCTGTGAATTTAGTGCAATTGCAAGTTTTAGTGCAAGATATAGCAGCAGACTAAGGCATTGTTACCATATTCACTTTTGTTTGCATGTTGTTAGACACTGTCAACAGTGGGCTACAAAACAATGTCTAGGTCCATAATGCAAGTCTACTTCTAATGTACTGCTTGTGGACTTTCAAAATGTGCAAAATGTGCACTTTTATTCACTTTCATTAACAGCTTGACCAACTCAGGAGTGCCGTGGTCTGTACTCTATTGCAAAAACACAGCAGTGTATTGTGTATGAAGAAGGGAGGGCCCTCACTAGAACCACTCCCCTTTTTGCAACTGAATCCCCAGTTTTACTGCTATTTAAATGGGTAAAAAATTTTAACAAGCCCAGAATACAACCCAAGCCAATTTATTTATCACTATATTTATTATTTATTACTATATCATTTTATTTTATTGCCATTAATTATCATTTATTATTATTACTCCCTGTGGTAGACTGGCATCCCACCCAAAGTGTAGTTTCCTAGCCTAGCGCCCAGTGATTCCAGGATAGGCTCTGCACAACCAAAGCCCTGACTAAGATAAAGCATTTAATCATAATGAATGGATTTTTATCATCTGATTACAAGTTACGAGTAGGAGTATCCACACTCTAGACTTCAGTGCTTGATCTATTCTCCATGTTATTTATGCAAAATAACTTGAGAGCAAAGGATGGCAGCTGTGATTTCACAGATGAGGCGTGTTTGAGTAAAAGGGATCCTGGTGTTTTACTGGTTGTTTTGCTGCCAGGCGTGATGGTGAATGAAGACAGCTGGAGGGGAGAGCTGGTCTTGCAGTCATCCCGCTCCAGCACACTGCTGAACCTGGGCCAGGTTGCTAGCAGAAACTCCCCACGAGGTGAGGCTCTTCCCACCTTCTTGCATCAGTTCAGCTCCTTACAAGAGGATCTTCTGAAATCCCCTTGTGACAGCCGAGATGTTTTTTTCTGCTATCGTTTTAATCTGCTATTTTAATTTTTGCTTATTTCTAGGACTGAGAGTATACTGATGTTGATGCCTCTAGTTTGTACTGTCTATCTGATGGAAAAGTCTTATATTGTTGTAAAATTTAAAAAACATTGACTGATCTACTTAAAGTACAAAGGGAATATGATGTTTTCTTTACTTTAAGACTGCAATTCAAGGATTTACCAAGTTCCTTCACATCTATCCTGGAAAATTTTTTTAAGTAGTTTTGCAGTTATAAGTTTTGTTTTTTTATAATTTGAGAATATTTATTCCTGTTTGTTGCTGTTTACTGGCTGACTGAGAGGAAAGCTGCATGAATCATCTGCTCCTCTGTCTCTGCGCTTCTCAGTCCCACGCAATGTGAATGGTCGCACCCTGGACCTCCTGTGTGCTTACCTGAAAGAGAAACACCCTCTACTGCTAACCCTCCCTGCACAAAACCACCAAGACCTCAGTGCCATCCCCCATGTCCGCCTGAGAGCCCTGAAGCCTGACACTCTGGTCCACATTGTGGCGAGGGTCACCCACACCTCTATTGTCACTGGTATGTCCCACTCACAGAGACATGGCTAAGTAGGGATTCAGGGCCCAGTCTCTTCCACTGTATATTAACATTCAACCCATGCTGTTCTGTCAGTTTGTCCACAGCAGAAAAATCATTTTGAAACCCAAACATCAGTCATGAGCAGGGAATAAGGAACAGATACTCATGTAGTAGTGTAGACATGATAGTCTTCAGCAGGTAATGTGATGTGTTTCTTCTTTAGCATGGCGTGTAGAGGCAAGCAGCTCTTCAAAGACAGGGGGGGTGCAGAAGGCCATGCTTTCCGTGGAGCAAGACGATGGTCAGCAAGGGGAGGTAGTACTGTGGGGAGCAGCCATGTCCTGGCTGCACCGAATCCAAAGGAATAAAGGTGAGGCCTGGCTGTGCTCAGCTGTAGGCAAATTTTAAAATATGGCCTTTGTTGGATAGTTGGGTCTATGCCCCTCATTCATGTTACAGATAAACAGTGAGATAACGGCCTTTTCTGTTTTGATTGCAATGTAACGCTGTAATGCGTTGTGCAGCAGTAAAGTGTCATTTCTTACAGAGAAGACAAATTATTTGTAATTGAATATTAATTGATGATGTTGCTCAAAGTTTATGCTCCTGGATAGTTGATGGATATGTCCATTTGCAAAAAGGAGTTGACCATGTCATAAGAACATACAATAAAGAATGATGTAACTGTAATCATTGTTAGGTGGGTGAATGATCAGCATATATTTTAGATGCCGTGTGGGAATTCAGGGTGCTCCTTGTAAAAGAGAACATAACATCAGGAAGCATGGAATTGCACTCGACCCCATGGGGGTCATGTGAGCCACTTTTCCTGGATGATAAGAGAGCACAGGAGTTCTCCAGACAGACACATTCTGGGAAAAACCTGGTCAGCTTTGAAATAGACCTGCAAACCCTTCTGTCACAGAAATACACAGGTGAGGATGACTTGGCAGAAACACAAAAAAACAAAAAAGTTTTAATATACAGTCTTTTGAAGCTATAGGAATGTTTCAAGGCAGCACACATTTCTCACAGAAAGTTTCTCATTTGGATAGTTCAGTGTAAATAATGGTGTCACAGAGTTTAGACCATATGAAGAAAGAAGGCCACTGAAAATTTGGTTGACATAATGATGGACCATGATGTGCTTATTTAATGCCAGTATCCTCTAGTCTGTCTCCGGGGTGAAGTACAGAGACAGTCTGCTCTTATATTAGCCATGTTGGGCTGCAACACAGCAGACCTATTGTTGATTTACTTGATATGCTTTGAAAATGTACTGCATCATCAACCAGTTTTACTCTAATGTGATCCAAGGTCTTAATGGTCTGATGATCTCATATGACAGGTGATGTGGAGCTGAGGTGTCAAATCACAGGTTTTAAGTTCCAGAGCAGCCCTTCTCAGGATGCTTTACCACTGGTGAATAGAGACACACCCTTGGAAAGGATCCTGCATATGATGTCTGGTGACATCACCTTCGCTGGTTGCGAACGGTGTGTCTCCCAGTTAGGTACAGATGCCAATGGAATCTATCGGCCCTGCTACCCCTGCCTGCCACACACAGGTGTCCGCCGTTACTACAGGTCAGCTTGAACCCGTCGTTGTTCAAAGAGACTAAACATCACAATTATGCATATTAAGTTGGATTTTTATGTGTTGATAAAGTTTTCAAAAATAATGAGCATGTCCAAAAGAGGGTCTTGTAAGATGAGAAATATATCATGTCCAAAAATCATGATTCAGCGTTTGCTTTCATGAGTATCCTACCTTGTTTCCCAGGCCTGCCCTGCTTATGGTGAAGGACGGCAGCAGTGAGGTGTGCATCCAGGTGCCATCTATCCTTGTACAAAAGATCCTTCAGAACATTCCCCCCGAGAAACTGAGCAAGTGTGTGGGTAAGGGGACAGAATGTTTCTTTCTCTTGTTCTGTTATTCTAATCAACAGCAAGCATGCTTCTGTGATGCTACCAGACATTGGTACCAATTTTGCTTGAGCTACAGGTGACACTGTACTATCTGCCTTCTTCTCCAGCACCTTCTTTGGATAGACGATTTGTTCATGTGGCAGCTGAAGTGCTTCATTCCTTGCTGTATGCCCAGAGAACTGTCACCCTTACTGTGCACAGCCATTTCCTGTGTGACGAGAACAGTATTGCCATAGTACAGGACTTCCTCTTGCTGGACTTTGACCCGCAGGCATGATACTGAACTGGCTCTGCTGCACCAAACCTGCTTCAGCTTGCAGCTATGCCTGAACTTCCAGTATTAGCATAAATAATGTGGTAAACAGCATTGAGCTGTTTTCTAATGCACTGTTCATGAAAAGGAGCCACGCTGTATTAAGACATATATAATGCCAAGATATGAGATATTGAACTTTTGTGGTCATAACTTTCCTCAGGTCAAAACAAGTGTATATGTAATTATTTACACAATTATTATTAAGTATTTAAAGTATTTAGAGTTAGCATAATATTTTAGTGCTTTTTCCACTGGTGTGCCTTTTGTAATGAGTGTCTACTTAAGTTTTGAATTAAATGTATTTTTATATAGATGAATGTGCATTTTTCTCTCCATCATAGTTCAATTGCAAAAGTTACCATTTCAACTAATTAACAGTTTTACTGTTTTGCTAGTGAGGTAGATTTTTTAGTAGCAAACACACTACATGTTAGCTTGGCTGAAGTCTCAGCTTTTTCTTCTCAACCACAAATGCAGTTTAAACCCGGAGCGCTTACTCCAGTGACCAGTCTCCAATTAAGTAGACAAATTTTATTCTTAGCATGGCAGCAAGATTAAAAATCAGCTCTCTACAAAACACAAATCTTTGTGTTTTATGCACTGTTCATGTTAACAAAGATGACTTAAGTTTACAACGATTTATCCACCTAGACAGCAAGGTATTCTTACTCTCCCATTTTAAGGACCTTGGTCAAGGGTATGTTAGGTGTAACATTTGAACCAGGAACCTTCAGGTTATGAGACAACAGTCCTAAACACTACTCTGCCTTCTGGTATTTCTTTTTTCTATCTTTGGAGCAACTATGCAAGAACATTCATTGTAGAACTTTTTAATCTCAGTGTTTTGTTGTATAGCGGATAAGGGAAACTAGCACCTTTGACAAGTTATAGACTAAATTGGAAATTACAGATTGAATTATTAAGATCTCCAATCACTGTCTGTTTTCAATTTTCATTACTAATTTAAAATAATCACTGCGTAGTGAAACTATACTTCAGTTTTTTTCCCTGAATCTGTATACTGACGTTATTCGTAAGCAATTCTACTGATTTGCAAGCAGCCTGTCCTGTAAAATTGAACAGCTGACGCGGTATAAATACTCGACTCGTAAGTGTGTAATATCAGGGGGTTTTGGGCTCGCAGTTACTGTAAATATCGCGATTACGAAAGGGGTACTGTGTGTACCCCGCGGGGGTCGCGACACCGTCCGCTGGAGCTTCATAAAGGGGCGGCGCGAGCAGAGGGCGGGGACTCGCGCACAGACAGCGAAGGAAGGCCACGGTAGCCAATCGTCTGCCAGCAAGCATGCCGCTCGAGCGGGCGGAATTCCCCCGCAACCAGGGACTTTCCGAGCGCCGCGAGTGAGGCGAGGGGCGAGCATTGTTGTGACACAGAGCCCGAGCGTTTCGCGGGAACGGAGCCCTGCGGAGGGAATCGCTAATGGACCTTGAGCTGGACCCCACTGTGCGGCGGTGACAACCAGGCGCCCGCGAAGCAGCTTTCGAACACCTTTAAAGGTAAGAAAAACCGTTTTCCCAGCGCTATTTAGTGTAAACAGAATTGCAGCATCGCTGTCGTCACAGTGCATGTCGATGTGAGATGCCACACACTGATACACACTACAGGTGGTCTGTTGACGATGTCGACCCGAACAGCACAGCACAGTGGTGTGAATTGCAGTGCCTGACAGACACGGTGGTCAGTGGTGTTTAATACCCCTCAGTCACAGTCGTGGTCAGTAATCAGTAATGATGGTCAGTCAAGTCAGTAATGTTCAATAATGGTTTATAATGGTTAGTAGTAACCAGTACTGGTCAATAAGGAAAAGTAATGTCAGTAATGATTAGTAACTGTTTAAAATGGCCAATCATTAATTATCATTACTGGTAAATGATGATTAATAACATTTGACAGTGATATATATCATGATTAGGAATGTCAGCAATGGTCGGTAATAATCCATGTCATGGCAGAAGGTCTGGCCTGAGCATGCTGTCCCCTGATGCTCTAGTCTGAGTGGGAAAATTCCCGTTACAGTGACTTACGGGTAGTCTGATGTCACTGGCAGGTGTGTTTATTTACCAGTGTAAGTTGATAAATGCTGTGTATCCAGTGTGAAGGGTACACTGAAGACTAGGCCCATCAGTCTCAGCTGTCACAAACCTATGGCTGTCTTCCAGAGGTGCAGGGACATGGTCAGAGGTAGGGGGCACCCAGCAGGCAGGGGCACATTCATAAGATATTTTTGTTTCAAGGATATGGACAAATAAACTGGCGAAGGTGCTGGAGATTATTCAAAATCATGGTGAAATAAAGTACAACAATACTTTTTGTCATTCGTAGAATGTTTTCACCCTGCAGCATTTACAGTATTCACAGTCATCATTGTTCTGTCTCACATTATTTACAGTATTCAGTGTTTTGTGTCACAGTACTCACAGTTTTCTTTCTTCACAGTGTTCTCAGTACTCACATCTCTCCCTCAAAGATTCTCACAGGAGCCATGTCCACTTCACTGAGGTATGGGCATGTCTTCATTAAATACTCCTATATGCAAGAGGCAGCTGACATTATTAGCATATTAGCTGACAGTATTAGCATTGTTATTGCCATCATCCAGGGTAATATACAAAGTGATTTAAAATAGGTCTACACACTGAATTACAATTGTAATTGTAATGAATTATGAGTTAGAAACATGCAAAAATGTAAGAAAAGAGTGAAGACTGCTGTAATGATAATTTGCTGTTTGGAGAACACAGAAAGAAAGCTTTAGATAAAGATAAAGTTGAAAAGCCTTCTCACATTACTGATGTGCTTCAGTTTTTGTTTCTATTCCCTTTTGATCAAATTGCAAGTTTTTCTGCTGACTTTTATGAATGCATTTTTACTGTATCAAAATTTTATTTTTATGGAAGTTTCAGTGCACACAGACTTCAGGAATTACATCTACAGTTTGGAAAAAAAGGAAAAGAATAGACACTTGAGATCTATGTATCTTAGTAGTTATGATGTGAGTAATGTCATTCTGTTATGAGTAATGGTCAGGAGATTAAGAGGAAATGGTTTGTAAAAATGTAAAAATGATGTACATACAAATGTCTTAAGGAGAACACTCTTTGTGACAGAAACACAGGGTAATACACTGTGGGCCTTGCAGGAAGTGAAATGTTTTGTTCATTTTGTTCATCCACCTACTAACCTTCTGGGGTGCAGTCACTTTGGGGTGGGTTTAATTTGATATTTCTGCTGCATGTCTAAAAATCTTAGACACATATACACACTGTACATGACACCTGGAAACCACATATGAAATTTACCTTTTAGGTGATTTTACCTAAGCTCACCGTTCACACATTCCAACATGTATAGTGTAGGCTGGTATGCAGTTTGAGAAAGTGATTTTTCCAGAGAAAAGCGCACACTAAAAATTTCCATATCTTGCGCTTGGCTCACAGCAGGTTCATCCTTATGCAAATGACAAACACACAGGGGATTTTTCAGACTCTGTTGGCATTGGCTCCACCAGAGGAGCATTAAAGGCTTTGCTACGCCCAAGGACAATTTTTTAAAATCCCTTATTAGTACAAGGATAATACAAAAGTATCATCAGCTGCTGCTTTTTCTAACAGTGTAAAACATCTTGGTTACTTTTTTGACTATTACTCATGAAAGGATGCAAACATGTATTAACAAAAGAATTAGAAAAAAAGCGCAGAGAAATGGTCAATGAGTTGCGGGTTTATCTTGGAAAGAGCTGATATTCCACGTGGTTCTCTTCATTTCTTTGTGCATCAGTTCAATCACTCAGGCAAGTTGCCTGCTGGGAATAGAGATGGCCTCGACTGTGTAGTGAAAGAAGCACGTTGTGACTATGAAAGTGAAGGCTGTCCTGCACAGAGCTGCGCTATGTACCCCTGTTCTCTCAGTACTCTCTTGATCATAGTCATGAGTGAAAACACCTGTAAATATTACACCAGAATTTGAGCTAAGAAAGAGAAAAAACCTGCTTGTCAGGTCCAGAACTGAATGACTCTCAGAGAAATGGCAATCTCTCGCCATGGTTTTGTGATCGAACAGTAGCACACAGTGTCACTGCTGAATGGTTTGGCTGGTACAGGTCTCATTTATAGATTACTTTCTTTTTGATTTGGTGCAGTTTGTCTGAATTCCAGTGAGAGGAGATCATGGTGTACTTTGTTTTCGCCATCCGGAATCTTTTGTGTTTTAAACCAGAGGTTCTCTGATGAAATGGCTAAGCTTTATGGTGCACTGGATCCTTGTGTGAGTTTGCCATAGTTTGATGGTGATGCAGTGATGAACTATGAGTTTCTAGATGTGACACATTGAGCCAGAATTCCAAATGAATCCACTTTCCCCTCTATCACAGCTTCCTACCAGGCTTTGTCTCCACTTCAACCATGACAGGACAGGACATCAGTTCTGGCTGTTTGTTCAGTGAGTGCTCACTGTGGCTTATCTGAAACATGACTACATCCACATTCTCTTGGCCCTGATAAAGTCAAGATATGCAAAGACACAGTATTCCCTGTCTCTTCCCTGCCATTTATAAGAATAGGAAGGACCTAAGCAGAGCACCTATTGTGACATTGAAACTGAGGTGACAGAGGTTATCTGTGTGACTCAGGGCAACCCTTGAAGAATGCAAACATTGCCTAACTGGCAAGCAATTCCAGAAATGCACATATTGCGTAACATTATGAAAGATGCTTAAACCTCCAGTGGTGCCAGAAAACTTTTGAACCCTGTAGAAATTTCTGAATTTCTGCAAATTCTCGTTGACAAACTTTCTACCACCACTGTAAATACTAGTCTAATAAAAACAACCTCAGGTACCAGGTTTCTATTGTGTAAATCTGCTCCCCCTGATTTTCACACAAACTCAGGGTATTCACTGTAGGATTTAGGATTAATATCCAGTGATTATTATCATTGTACAGGTTGTTACCACAATGTGGCAGAAATTCAAATGATACAATTTAAGATGAAAAAGCTGCGCAGGCAGATGAAAAAAACAGATGTGCAGGTTTCAGTCTATGTCTTAGTTTGATATGTAAGGTGGTTATTTTGTGACATCAGTGTGAAGTTCCTCAGAAGTCTGTGTTTGGTGCCTTCAGTTCACAGGTATGCTAAACCAAGCCAGGGGGTGTCCAGCCTCTCCACTGGGTTATTCCACACACTATAGAGAGCTGCAGTGTCACAGATGATTAGATTTCAGTGCTGACACACAGTGTACATTCCAGCAGAATAAGCATTGTGTGATTACTGGAAAGTGACAGTCTGTCAAACATGTGGTTTTTCTGTATTGATGGTTGAGGATCAGGCCCACTTGAGACCACCAAAACCAAAAAATCACATGATTTTTACCTCATCAATTCTGTGAATGAGCTGCCTACCAAGCAGTGTAAAGTGATCACATAAAGGTTAGCAGTAGAGTTGCAGGGGATCTGGTGTTTCAGGATCCCCAAAGTGACCCCAGGGACAGTGTTCTAGTCAAACCAAGGCCCAGGAGGCCCCGTTTCTGGGTGCCTGTGTGATCGTGTATGTCTATGAGAGAAAAATGCAGAGGCATGCTGGTATTTTTGGGGCTTTCCTCTCTGGTTTTTTTTCTTCTATGTTTCCGTGAAACAAGTGACACGGAGAAAAGTGAAACAGAGAGAGAGAGAAGAGAGCAAAAGAGGTGCTGAGCACAGCCCTGCAGTGCTCAGTAGAACCAGAAACCTTCAAATGGAAACTTAAATCATGTCTTACATTGAATCAATAGCCTTTCATTTTTCTTTTTTATCAGTGCTGCATTGAGCTGTGACATATGAAGATAACCAAGGCACAAACCACATCAATCCAGCAAATAGTTGTTAATGTCTCCACTGATAGAGCACAGAGATGTTTACTGTGGTCCTGAGCTGCACTGTGTGTGGTTCTTGGGGTTTACTGTGCACATTATGTACTCTACTCTATGATTGTACCTCATCGCTCGATGTTCATTCTGTTCTCTTGCGCCCAATTTTTTTGTGACTGAGACAGTTGTTAAAAGGATCACCCTGTTGAGGAGCTGCTGGTGGTTGTCTTTTGGGAGAGAGGAGAGAGGTACAGCAGAGACACCCTGTCAGGGACTCCTGTGACTGTATGTGTTTTAATGCCATTTCTTTTCTCCCTTCTCTCTCAGCATGGAGGACACACCACTCAGCATGATAGAAAATGAGGTAAGATGTTTTCAAAATTAAAATGACTGAAGATGCTGTTTGACTGTAAAAATACAACTTAAAATTGTTTTACAATATAGGGAGTTTTAAAGCTGGTTATTTTAATATTCATACATGTTGTATATTTTAGTAAAGAACTTAAGTGGCATACCTATTCACACAGTGTGGTCTTTACTTGCTTGAACTGTGGTCTAATAGGCTACATTTCCCTTTGAATGACACCACTGAGACTTCAGTCTCACGAGACGTCAGACCACAACAGATGGCCGTTGTGTTAGGTAGTAGAGTAAAGGATACATTTGTTGCATTGCTATCAAAGTGCCGGGGTTTGGACCCATGCTCCCACTGCAATACCCCTAAGCAAGGTACTTACCCTGAATTGTTTAAGTGAAAAAAGCCCAACAGTATAAGTGGTTAAATAATTGTAAGTAGTATGTATACAAACCTCACATTTGTTAGTCATTATGGAGGAAAGCTTTAGATAACTGAATAAATAATTATAATAATAGAAAACACCATAGAAAGGTATTCATTCTGTCACCCATTCTGAAACCCAATGTGATCTGCTTTCCTCCTTACAGTTCATGATGGACTTTCCATACCCACTCATGCACTCTGTGAAGAGCGAACCGTACCTTCCAGAAACAGGTAAACACCTGGTCACTCACGTGTGGGATGTGGTAAGACCACAAAGGCAGGTTTTTCAGAGCGGCTTTTTAAATTGTCAACTTTCTGTATTGCAGTGCATGGACCCTACATCCAGATCATTGAGGAGCCCAAACAGGTGGCGTATAATTTATCTTGCTACAAGGTTTTTTCCTTGTGGATACCAGGGTCACTTTGACATACTTAGCATGGGTAGGGCTTTCTATAAGTAACGTGAACAAAACTCTTAATTCCCGTAAGGAAGGCAAGGGCTTGTTACAATTAGTTATTGGTGCAACAATGCTATCTTTTATTGAAAAACCTGTAAACAGGGTAAATGACAGTCAACTGAGCCTGGAAACCACAGCCCTGCACCGCTGGGGTGAATTCTGTTGGAAAGTTACTGGTTCAAAATCCAAGGTGTTGTCCACTGAATAATTGCTGTTTATCTTTGTTTCTATCTGCAGAGGGGCTTTCGGTTTCGCTATGAGTGTGAGGGTCCCTCACATGGGGGCCTGCCAGGGGCATCCAGTGAAAAGAATAAGAAGACCTATCCCACAGTAAAGGTGAGGTCACTACTGCTGCCAGTGGCATATGCCACAGGAAGCGTGCATGAGACGTTTTAAGAGAGACATTGGCGTTAGTATCACAGAACTATGAAAACAAGGTTTTAAAGTAGAAACCTGGCTTACCAGTGGTCCTTGTCCTCCGGAGTATGCATTTAACCCACAGAACCAATAGACTAGAAGGCTGGGTTGGCTACAGTGATGTGATCACATGGGGCAAAGTTGCATAAGTTGCATAATGTAACCGCTACATACCTCTCTCCAGGTGTGTAATTATGTGGGCCACGCCAGGGTTGAGGTGCAGCTAGTGACACACACAGACCCCCCACGCATCCATGCACACAGCCTTGTGGGCAAACAGTGCAGTGAGAATGGGACGTGCAGCATGGATGTGGGCCCCACTGACCTCACAGCACAGTGAGTATCAGCCCACACACCACTATTACATGTTTTTAAAATGCACAAGTTATTGTTTGTTGTCATTTCATGTTTTTGAGATCTACTCTGTATCAAAATATGAAGCCCCCACAATAATACTAAAATATACATTTGCCTCCCACACTCTGATCTTCTCTGGGATTTGCCTTTGGAATAAAAACTCCTACAAGGGGAACTCCAGCCTTGTCTGAATTTGAGTATCAGTCTGTCCCTCTAAGTGTGTGAACACCATCTCTGTTTGACAGTGTCACAGAGTGTAAGCTTCATATCTATCGCTGAGTGATACTGAGGTACAAGCACACTTATACTGATTCACTCTGTGTTTCCCCTCCTGTGAAGGTTCAACAACCTGGGCATTCTCCACATCACCAAGAAGGGAGTGGTTGACGTCCTGACCAAAAGACTGAAAGATGAGAAAAAAAGGCTAAAGGGGCAAAACTACCGCTTCACAGGTAAACCCGACACATGGCCCAATCATTGGAGGAGGGATCCTGTCTGGTCCTGTTCGTATTGGTCTGTACTTGTGTGTGAGGAAAAAAGCCAGTGGCCTGTGTGTACCGGTCTGTTCTGTGTCTTGGGTTGAGGGCAGGGAGCGGCTTACAGCAAGCATGTGGGGGAATCCCTGCTTTGCTGTGCCAAACATGCAGGGGATGGACAGCACTCACACGGTGCTAGTGTGCACATGCACGCACACACACACACACACACACACACACACACACACACACGAGTAAACTGAGGGGCCTTGAAAAGAGATATAGGACTGCCTATCACCTTCAGTTTTCATCTGGTACATATTTGTTACACCAAAGGCACCAAGAATCAAACCAGTACTTTACATCTTAAGTATGGCCTCAATATTTATGTTGCATTTGCTGGTGCCATTGGGCAAGAAGAAAGACAGCAGAAGGAATGAACTGCACTTTTCTTTTCCCCCACAGACGCAGAGGAACATGCCTTACTGAAGGAGGCCAAGGATCTGGCCAAGATCATGGACCTGAATGTGGTGAGGCTCAAGTTCTCGGCTTACCTGCAGGATGCCGATGGCAGCTTTACCAGAGCCCTGAAGCCTGTAATTTCCAAGCCCATCTATGACAGCAGTAAGTCCCATCAAAAGAGCAAACACACACTTTATAGCACTGGGCAAGGAGTATTACAACTGTATCTAATGTCATTACAGTACTGTCTGAATAACATTATACAACAGTTCTAATGACAGTAATGTGTATAAATAGCCTTAAGAACTGCTCAAATGGAATTAAAATACTTTATGGATAATACTTTAGTACTGTTTACATAACTCAGTACAGTAGGTTAATAATTGGATCACAATACTGGTCACACAGTTTTTACTGAAAACATGATGGTATTGTACACGTAGCATTGCAGGACTATTTGAAGAGCAACACAGTGGCTCAGTAGGTTGTCTGGTGCTGGTGGGTTCAAATTCAGCTCAGATGTGAGCTTGTGTGTGTTGTTCCTGTATTCTAATTCATCCTACAGTCCAAACATGTGTTTCAACAGAATTTGAGAATCTAAAAATTGCTTGTAATGTGTGTATGTTAGATTGCTCTGTTGTGTAAATGGATGATTTTAGGGTGTTTTACTGCAGTGTATCTAACACTGTAGGTTGCCTTCATAAAGGTGTGATGATTATTATACATCACTTTGGAGAAAACCTTCTGCTAAATGAATAAATGGAATTATAAATGCATATTGGTCTTGTATGATTGACATTACATTTCTGTATGAATATCAGTATAAACAGGTGTTTTAGGTTGTGTTTTTTTCACCTTTTATATCGCCAGTTTTACACCTGTGAAGTGCTGATTTACAGTAATGCATATCTGTCAAATTTTTTTTTTAGTTCCTGTGGGGTCTTAGTGACAGCATGTCTAGACAGTAAAGCTGAATGTGTTCTTTGTAGAGTCCCCAAATGCCTCGAATTTGAAAATCTCACGCATGGACAAGACTTGTGGCTCTGTTCTTGGAGGAGATGAGATCTTCCTGTTGTGTGATAAGGTGCAGAAAGGTGAGCTGCTTTGTGATTTATGGTTGATCACTTTCAAGTTCTGCATTTTTGCTGTCTGCTTTCGGGACGATGCCCTCGGCCACAAAGACCTTTGCTGAATTGGTACCTCAGTAGCTCAGACTGCTGCAGGTCTAGGATGTCACTGCATACAGACATCTGCAGTGACACATGAAGTGTTGTTACCCTCTTTCTAGATGATATTGAGATTCGCTTTTTTGAGGAGGATAAGGATGGGGGTTGGGAAGATTTTGGTGATTTCTCTCCCACGGATGTACACAAACAGGTGAGCACCATGCGTGTGTGTGTGTGTGTGTGTGTGTGTGTGTGTGTGTGTGTGTGTGTGTGTGAGTGAAGTAGTGTCATTTATCACCAAATGTGTGTTTGTCTCAATGACAGGACTATATGTTGTGTCTTTGCAGTATGCCATCGTGTTTAAGACCCCTAAGTACCACACGCTAGACATCGAGCGGCCTGTGACCGTATTTCTGCAGCTCAAGAGGAAAAAAGGGGACGACTGCAGTGAGCCGAAACAGTTCACATACGTCCCATACAATCAAGGTGAGACAAAGACACACACACACCACCAGGATAATGTGTCTGTCACTTGTAAAACTGGCAGTACTCATGCAGATGTGATAAGAAGCTGTGCTGTTTGCATGTGTTTAACACTCCATCTCCTGTTGGATCTCTCAGACAAGGAGGAGGTGCAGCGCAAGAAACAGAAGCCTCTGCCTCATTCTTTTGACCCCTGGAATGGGCCACCTGGGGGTGCTGCTGGCACAGGAAGGGGACCAGGAAGCTTTGGAGGATCTGGTGGAGGAATGAACGGTACAGTTTTTTGATAATATTGTGAAGACCAAGTAACAGATGATTTTCTGCATTTCAGCCTACAATGCTGGCAATGCTGTTGCTCCTAAGGTTGTTGGGAATTGATGCCATTCCCTGATGGTCAGTCTCCTTGCCTGCTTTATGTAGGTGGCTTCCAGTTCAACCAACTGGAAGGAGGGACACTCTTCAGCTCCATGGGGGGGTTCACGGGCAGTGGCCCTCACATGTCAGGCCCTACACAGCCTCAGGAGGCCTCCTCTACCCAGCAGCAGGGCCACACATTGCAGCCAGTGGGGCCAGTCCTACAGCAACGACAGCTGTTCCACATTGGTAAGGAACTGAGGGTACCATGGCTGGGACTGTCTGTGGGGTGAGCAGGGACCTTCTGTAGTCTCTCAGCAAATGTAATAAAGGGAGTTAAATGGGTTCTGTGTGTGTGTGTGTGTGTGTGTGTGTGTGTGTGTGTGTGTGTGTGTGTGTGTGTGTGTGTGTGTGTGTGTGAGTGTGAGAGACAGTGGTCAAATTACCCTGTGTGGTGCATGTTAGCTAGCCCCTATGGCTGCCGAGTGACCCACTCTGCTCTGTATCACCCTGCCCCTCCCAGCCTCCACACTTCAGAGCCGTGCCTCCCAAGCCACCAGGCGGTCTGCCAGGGCACTGCTGGACTACTGCAGCACAGGGGATGTGCGTCTCCTGCTGGCTGTGCAGAGACGGCTGTATTCCATCCAGGATGAGAATGGAGATACGTAAGTCCTTCTGGCCCAGGGCTACGTGCCAGGCTGTGCATGTACAATGGCTCCTGCCTTAAAGTATGCTTCACTCTAGCTTTCATATCCAGAGGGAATACTCACAAAAGAGTTTCAGTATAATGCTGTCATTTATACTGTGCAGGTGGTCTAATGAAGTATCATGATTTATCTTGCTCTGGGGTAAAAGAAGCTAGGAACATCTTGGGGATCCTTCTTTTTGCAGTGATGGAACATGCAGTTTTGAGGAGATGCCCCTAGAAAGTCTAAGCTGAAGGGTTCATTGAAATCTACTCATGCTTCCCTCTGTCCAGTTTGTGACTTTTCTAACACCTGCCTGTGTGTCTCACTTGTGTTTTCTCCAGGCCGCTGCACCTGGCCATAATCCACCAGCAACCTGCAGTAGTCCAACAACTCGTCTACATGATCATCAGCTTCCCTCAGCAGAGCGTCCTCAACATACGCAATCACCTCAACCAGGTAGCATTGGATCTCACATCAGATCTACCCACACAGATACAAGGCTGCCCACTGCTCTGATAAAATGATATCGAATAGAGGAAATGAGGTGACCGTGTGTTTTACTCTGCACAGACTCCTCTTCACTTGGCAGTAATAACAAAACAACACAGTGTGCTGGACTTCCTGCTAAAAGCAGGGGCCGACCCCACCCTGCTGGACCGTGATGGCAGGTCTGTCCTACATCTGGCAGCAGACGTTGGGGATGAGGTCCTCCTTCATATCCTCCTGAGACACCTGGGGGAGTGCAACACCCACCTGGTCAACATGTCTGACTACAACGGTATGCAGGTTGACTCTAGCACATGTTTTCTCCTGAAAGCTGGAACTGCTGTTACATTAAACTGGCATGCCTTTGCTAAGTGGTCTGCTAAAATAAACACATGTGCTAAACAATAAGAAAACCCCTGTAAGTTTGCATTGGAGCTTTAGAGACATGAGTAATACCTGTATGTTGAACACTCCATTAGCCAAATCACTGTTGGAGTTATTTCTCATTTCTGTTTGCGGTGGATCTCCCACAGGGATGTACCCCATCCACCTAGCAGTGAAGCGGGGTGGCGAGCGGTGTTTGCGTCTGCTTGTGGAGGGTGGAGCCCACATCAACGCCGCTGAGAGGAAAAGCGGCAGCACCGCCTTGCACCTTGCAGTCAAAGAGAACCTGTTCAAAGTGGCCTGCATGCTCATCACTGAGGTAACTGTCCCAGAGTGCCCAGCTGTCAGGCCAGAACAGTGATTATGTGGGGAGTGGTGGCTCAGCTCCTATGTCCCACCGTGCGCTCGTCTCACCCTGGTTTTTCCCTCTCTCTCCCTGCCTCCAGCTGAAGGCGGATGTGAACGCACGCACGTTTGGGGGAAACACGCCGCTCCACCTGGCTGCCAGCCTGGGCTCGCCCACACTCTGCTCTATGCTCATTGCAGCAGGTGGGGCGCTGGTCTGCAGAGCAAAAACAGGCTCTGCCAGTGCAAGGATTTCCATATCAAACTTCCTTTGAAATGTTTCACAACAAGGAGAATAACAACTGATGTGAATGTACAGTTAAATATTTAAACAGGTTAATATTTGATATACTTGCTTTTCCTGCACTAGTTTGTTTGTTTAGAGACACTTCACACATGAGGTTGAGCTGTGTGAGTGCACAGCCCTGCGTAGCTCACCGAGAGCCACCATGACTCCCACAGGTGCCAAGAAGAACCTGGAGAATGACGAGCCCCTTTTCTTCAGCTCCTCCTCCTCAGATGAGGAGGATGAGGAGGATGAGGAGGAGAAGGTTCAAGCCAAGGAAGAAGCAGAGAGTGGTGATCAGGTGCTGGTGCCGCTGCAGTCTGACAGAACTCCCAGGAACCCCCGAAAGAGAGCAGCAGGGGGTCATACCCCCTTTGACCTGGCTAGGTGCCAAAAGGTGAGGTATAGGAAAAAGTCCTGAGGTGTCTTCACAGTGAGAAGAATTTCACTGATACTGGAATTCAGCAAGGGCGGGTGAACAGCATTGCAATACAGACCCAACAACTGTTCTGGCCACAGCTACCTCTTCTGGCAATATTAGGCCTCTTGGTGTCACCTGACAAGCTCATGCACTGCTCCATTTGGCTTCACATGCTCTGTGTCTGCTTCGCTGTGACAGGTGAGAGCCCTTCTAGACAGCAGGCAGAGCCCCCGGCCCGTCAGAGAGATGCTGCAGCCCCCAAACAGGCAGGAGGAAGGTAAAGGCCAAGGCCAAGAAATGTGTAGCACCGGCTGCTCAGATGAGCTGTAACCCCACCCTGCAACTTCCGCATGCAGGCATTACTAAGGCCAGGCCTTCAGCCTTATCTCCATGTTTATACATTGTTGTTGCTATTATTGACATTCCAATAGGTGTTATGTCACACCAGAGGCACTGTCTCTATCTCGTCACCTCCTCTCACGTACAAAATAAGTTTTGTCCCTGGTCATCCCCGGTGCTCATCCTTAACAGTGTCTCCCCAGCCTCACCATTCCTTCTGTCGACAGAGAAGCCACCGATGGACACTGAGACGCTCAGCAAGCTCTGCGGGATCCTCAGCCAGGGCAATGTGCCCTTGAAGCAGCTGGCTGAGAAGCTGGGCATGCTGACGCTTGCAAACTTCTACCAGAAGTGCCCCTCACCCTGTCAAAACCTTCTGGAGAATTACCAGGTTGGCCTTCAATGACCTACTCCCTCATACTGTTACCTTGACCACTGTGTGCATTCTTGGATCTTGGGATTAGAGTGTGTGTGAGTGTGTGTCCTGATGCTTCACTGTTCCTGCAGCTAGGAGGTGGTCACTTGGAAGGGCTGATTGAGGCTCTGGACTCACTGGGTCTCACTGAAGGCGTAAGGCTGCTGAGGCAAACGGAGACCAGGGACAAATCCCAGAGCACAGGTACGGTGGGTCAACTGCTACCTGGTGGAGCTGCTAACTACCAACACTATCTTTACTGTGTGTACATGTGCTGCACAGGTGCATTATTACAATGGTGACAGTTTGCAGAGCAGAGATAAGATTTCTGCTTCTCCTATGTACTCAGTAACTGGGCCTCATCTGAGGTCATTATGAGGTCATGACCTTTGGTTTCTTGTTTGTTTGTCAGATGCAACAGTGGACAGTGGCTTTGGCAGCCAGACGGCGGAGATGGAGGAGGAGGAGCTTCAGTAGGTGGTGGCCTACTCCTAATAACCTGTCTCAACAGGGGTACCACCTTCAGCCCGTGGCCTGACATGGGCCAAAGTAACTTCCCCATTTGAAAATACATGCCCAGGGGGGCCAGGCAGACAAAGGGGTGTGGTCAGGAATCCGCATGGCCACAATAGCAGTGGACCTTTCCGGTAAGATTACAGGAAAGTGGCTGGAGCCACAGCTGCATTGCACCTGCAGACAGGTAGAGCTCCCCCATGTGGAGGCACTATAGTCAGAAAAGAGGGCAACTTGACAAAGACAAGGACTCATGCTGTTCGGTGCACTCAGATTTTAGCACTTGCTATCAATACTGTGTATTTGTTACATTTCAGTCCCTCAGTACTTGTACCTCAACTTTACCTACATTATATGTGGTGTGTCTGTTGAAGTGTGTGGCAGCAGCGTTTTCACTGTCGTGAGCACTCTTGCTGGAGTAAAATTGTGTGCTGATATTAAAGCAGGTAATGGTAAAATGTCCTTTCCCATATAAGTTTTTACATAATAATAGTTTATAGTCCTGAACTTATATAGTTACTGTGGGAGAGAAAAAATATGTACCTACTGATTATTTAAGTTTTTGTGAGTATATTTAAGTTTTACTATGGACTTTAAATAAAAACAAGTGCATTTTTGTAAATTGTCTTTCATGTTTATTTTTCTGATCTGCTGCCAAAAAAGCTCAGATACAAATAATGCACTCATTTAGAGATGAATCTTTGCAGATTGTTGACAAGTTCACAGCTAACAAAAGGAAACAGTCCAAGTGAAAACATTCATAGCAATCTAACACTATAACATGTAATGAACTCTACAGTGTCAAGTCTATTAAGTACTGTCCATAATAACTGTATATAACTGTGTATAAAACAGCATAAATACAATTCTGTGTCCTGATTGATAATGAATAAGACATGACTGCTGGATCAGAAAGTAATTCTTCAGCCCACATACTATACACATTACAAAGAAAAGGAGAACATGGCTTCTATGTACACATGATGTTTAAAAGTGCTGACTAAGTGTGGGCTAACTTACAGCTGGTCGTCCTCCCTGTCACAGAGGTGGCTCAATCCCGCTGCCATTATCCCCCTTCCAGCAAAGTCCCAGGAAATCTAACCCCTAACTAGCTGGGTTTCTTCCCTCACTCCAGGAAAGGGTGCCTACAATTGTTCACAACGGTAATGTCAGAACGTCCCCAGAATCGCACTACAGCTGCCAGGAAACAGGAGGAAGCTCTAAACAGCAGGTTTCAGCAAATACATTGGGTGAATTTGTGAGATACAGACAACCAGAGCAAATTGGGCTGGCTGGGGCTCCACCAGCTCCTGGCTGAACCACAGTGAGTCCCATCATGCAGGCAGCTTTCCAGAGTGTCTCTCTGGCCACTCCTGTGACACGTTCTGCTGAGTCACGTGGAGATGAGCAGCAGGGGAATTACCAGCTTACAGCTCCAGCATCACAGTTCATTGGAACATTCACTTCCTGACGGCTATTTCCCCAGTGATCTCCAAGCAGGGGCACAGAGGACTGAGAGGAATCGCTGTCAGCATGCGTGACAGTTCTCCCTCTCAACAGACTTGCTGTATTTACATAAACAACAGGTGGCCCCACCCACTGACCAGGCAGAGGCAGAACCCAGACAATGCACCAATGAAAGAGCTGCACAGCAGAGTCACAAGCCAGTGAAAAGACTCCTGCAGACCAGCTTCATGCTGTTTAGTTTCTGGCAGAAGAACAAAGTGGGGGAAAGTGGGCATTACTGCGTGTAGCATGAGGATGGTCTACATTGTGTGCCTGAGTACAAAATAGCTTTGCTAGTATAGGAGACAATAATACCTAGTATTATTATAGTATATTTACACTTATCTCAGAATACTTTACAATTATATATATATATATATATATATATACACACACACACACACACACACACACACACACACACAATTATTTTAAAACATTTTTTAAATATACACTTTTTGCACGTCCTCACTTGATCTTCAATAATATCTCTGAAATGTTACACCATCTTCATGCATGCAAGAAAATGTCTCTTTTTGGCCATTTTCCAAATTTTGAAAGGCTTTTCAAATTCACTATTGTATGACTTGTGTTAAATAATTATTTTTGTACCAAAAAACAGGCTAGGTGAGAAAGCAAGGTAATAAAGCTGTAGAAATAAAAAATACAGACTGAAGAACATACCTAAAAAACAAAATTGGAGTGTTTTTAAGTGCCACCAAGAGATAATTCATTTAACTAAGCAGAGCTGGAAGGTATTTTGACAATACTACTCTCCTTCAACCATGAGCTGCCTTCACTGACTGATGGATGATTGGAACTCTGGGTCATGCTGGTGCCTTTACTCTCAGAACAGCGAATGCTTCCATTGAACCACTGAGATTTACATGAAAGGATTCTCATCTCTAAGTTATTTGCCCTTTCCACAGAGCAGACAAGAATGAAAACTCCTGAACAAATTGGACATGACTTTTGGCTGTTGCTTTGTACCTGCTGAATATTGAGTGCTTTACACACAGCACAGAACAGCCTTAAAATTAATAAATAGCTCATTTACAGGGTGCCCTGAATAAATAAATGTGTAGTTGGAGAGCAATCTCTTCTGTGATTTTTTTCCACAATAAAAACTTAAAAACACCAACAAACAATCAAACACTTAACAAGCTGATCAGTTAAGACAAAAAGTAGCAGGACACTGACAGTGAAAGCCCTCAGAGTAGAGAATGACACATACTGCTTGTGTGAGCTGATTCAGGTCTGTAACAGCGGATACACAGTGTCCGTCTCCCAAAGAGATGTCAGTTAAAAGGGGGTGGAGGAGCCAGATGGGGCAGTGCTCCAGACAGGGAGACCCAGCGCCAGCACTGCGTCAGTCACACTGCAGGCTTGCATGGCCTCTGGCACTCAGATCTGATGGAAGAAGCTGGAAAGCTGGTTAGAGAACTTGACCCCAGAACCCTTGGTCCTGCCAGAAGGTTCCCCGTTTGCCCTCCTCAGGGCCCCATGGTGCAACTTCTCCTTGCAGGAGGGGCTAGTCCTGTGGTATGAACACAGGTTCTGAACGCTGTGCAGTGGAGGAACAACAATGAGCGCAGCGGAGCACCACCATTTTAGGTAATATGCTGGGTAAGTTTTTATTTTTACCTATAGTTTAAAATAGGACAGGTCCTAACTGAACTAACAGGTGTGAAGAAGGATGGACGTCCATAAGGAAACTAATGTGTATAGAAACGTGATGCCAGTTGGTGTTTATGTTGCTGGTTTACAGGGTATCCAACATCTGTGCTCAGAAAAGCCTAGTGCTGCAAAATCTGCCCTCTCCATAGGTCCCCTCCTCCCGCTACTGCCCATGTCTGTAACTGCAGCCATTCCGGTCATAAGACCACCAGTCTACCCTATTGACCAGGTAGACCAAGGTGAAAAGAGGGGTGTTATGTGAACCCCCCCCCCATGTCTCCAGCCTCCCAAAGTCAAACAACGAAACCAAGGTGGAAAAGCAGGTAGAATCGTGCCCCCCCCCCAAGTACTCGCCACTTTTCTTCACTGCTTAACAGCTTGCCTGTAGCTCTGCCTCTGGCCCTCGTTGCGTTTGCTGGCCCTGGTACTGCCCCTGGTGCTGCCCCTAGTGCTGCCCCTAGTGCTGCCCTGACTTCCCTGGCTGCTCTCCTGCTGCAGTGTGGGGCTGGAGTGAGCGCGCTGCAGCCCATTGTCATCATAAAGGCGTGACTCGAAGGTAGACAAGTCATCTTCACCACTCCGGATCTTGGCACGGAGCAGCATGGCGTAGGTCCCATATCGTGTTTTCTACCAGAGACACATTGACAAACACACAATATTAGCAGCAATTAAAATAGATTTGGTGTCCTTGAGCAAAGTTCTTTATATACAATAAATCTCCCAGTAAAATGTAACAACATAAAGCTATAACTATAAATAGAAAAATAATGTATAGGATTCAGTAAGGTTAATGTGTAGTATGGAAATATGTCCACTTTTCACAGCTTTCAGTTGTCTCAGACTTTGTCTATGTTACAGGTGATAGATATTCACCTCAAATTCCAGGTATTCTTCTCTATGCCGGTATTCGTCCAGCTCACGACCTTTGACCTTGCGCTCTGGGGGGTAAGAGCGTAACTCGGTGAGCTCAGAGGAGATGTTTCGGAAACGTGCCTCGTGAGACTGGACCTGTTCCTCCTGCCAAAGGAGACCAGCTGTCTCAATAATGACTCCCACCATCATGGACATTACTCTCTACATGGTCCTGCCAGGTACCTGCGACAGTTTGGTGGTGGAGCCCGGCAGTAATGGTCGACTGAACTTCTTCTGGGATCCGATGGCTGCTGGGAAAGGAGGAGCTGAGAACATGGCTGCCACTGTGTTGATGCGCGTGATCCAGGACTGCATCTGTTCTGCGTTGCTGCAGAGCACCAAAGGTGTGACATGAGGACAGGAGGTGTGTGAACAACTCTATCAAAGCATAACACTTAAAGACAACAGGCGCACCGGTTCCTTCAGTTCCACACAATACTGTTCTCACCACCAAACCAAGGGCAAGTGTGGGCCAAGAGGTGCAGAGGGATCATGGGGCCAAAGAAGGCAGGGCAGAGCAACTGGATGCAGGTCTGTCCACACGGGCACTTACGGTGCCTGGAAAAGAAAGACCCTCCAGTCGGCAGTCCGCAGATAGAACACATTCGGCCTCTTGCTGTAGTCGGCTGCCCGCATGGCCAGAGAGTGGTGGATAGACACAGCATTTTTTAGGTCCTCGTCAGACAGCTGCTTCTCTGGTCGGTACTCCCCCTGCAGGTCACATGAAGTATAGACAAATTCATATGTCCACAATCGCAAATTGGAAAAAAATACGTTCCCTAAAGGCTCACTTTGGGTACTGAATACACAGAGGCTAAGACTAGAGAGATTCCTTTTCTTTATTTCATCTTCTGAATGGTTCTTGAAAAGCAGTAATGTATTACAATCAGAATGTCTGCAAAATAATTTATAAAATGTGCTCCATATCAGTTGAAAGACATTGATCAAAGAAAGCATCAGACTCCCACGTTCTTTTGCTCTTTGACCGCGCACACCTGCTTCACAAAGTGTACAGAAATCACATCCCATCTAACGGGTTAGAAATAAAGGATAAGCCTGCTGTGTATCTAATGGTGCCTACCATGAGACTGTTTGGTACATAAATAAGATGAACAAGCATGCAGCTTTGTTCCATATTCATTGCAGGTGTAGGTGTTTGTGGGAAGGGGTTACTGGTCATTGTGAGGATGACTCTTCTTTGCATGTATTTTCAGAAGTGAGAAACATTTATTATATAGACAAAGTCTCAGAGAGATACTGTATTGCAGGGGAGGTGCAGAGTTTCGTTCTGTTTACTGATCACTCAGGTTTCCAGTGTTACCTTCTGCAGGTACAGGATCAGCCCCTTCAGTATTGCATAGAAGGTCTTCCAGCTCCTCTTTCCACGTGGCGCTGTGGACAACAAGGACATTGCCTGACTCTGACCCTGACAAACCCCACTGTACTCTCTCTCAAAGGTTTAACAGAGATCACACTTCGATGTGCTCACTGAGATGCACAAAAACCTTAATGCTGACATGGAAATAAAGTCACAGGGGCACGCTACTGAAGAGACAAAAATGGCAGTAGCAAAGTCCTTTGTTTAAAAAAAACATGGCAGCAGGAAAGTTTTTTTCAGTGCAAAGGGCGGAGAAGTGTTGTGATCTGTTCTAGAGCACATTGTCCTACGTCTCAATTCTGCGACAGAACAAGGGAACACAAGAGTGACACAACACTTTTGGGCAATAAGTTTACACATTGAAGACATCCAATCATAGCACTTCTTTGTAAAAAATTTTTATCACTAAAGTTAACTGAAGCAACTGGTATTTTTTGTTTGTTGCTAAGGTCTGCAAATGATAAAATGAAACATATTACTGGAAGCAGTGATGGATGGTAACAGTGGAGATTCTCACTTTTCTTGCCGTCTGAGTCAGCGTGGACTTTGCGCACAACGAATCCGCTCTTGTAGACTGTGGCACCTGGCTGCTGGGCCACACTGGCGAATGGGTTTCCTCCGCTGCCAATTCTCTTCATGGTATGGGAGGCTGAGTCGATGCGCCCGTCTGCCAACTCTGAGAATGACTTACGCAGCTCCTCCTCATCGCTGTGGGCAATACGGATCACCACGTGTCACATTTTCAGTCACGTGTCTTTTAAAAAGTCCTTCTATGAGTAAACTGACTGTGGTCACCTTTGCATTTTTCTGAAAATCCAGGTCCATAATCACCTGCTAACTGCTGCTACATGCACAAACAAATACTCATGAAAGAAGCAGCTATACCAAGATAAATTAGCAGTCAAAATTAATAGAATTTGAGACACAATGGTGGCACAGTGGGTAGCACTGTTACTTTACAGCACCTGGACTGTTCAGGCATAGATTCCAATCCAACTTAGTTTGCGGGGGAGTTTACATGTTTTCTCCTCATACGTTTCCACCCACACCCCAGAGACACTCATTTTAGGTTCATTGCCCTACAAATTGCCTGTAGTGTGTGAACGTGTTTGTGGCTACCCTGCAATGGACTGGCATCCTGTCCAGAGTGAAGCATCTCCTAGCCTAGTACCCAGTGCTTCTGGGATAGATTAAAGGATAGATGGATGAATAGAATTTATGGCAGCAACTGACATATAAACTGGGACTGTCAAAGAGCACAAAAGAAATTGCCTTCACAGGCTTCACAGCAGGGGTACTGCTCCACTGTAAGTCCAGCTAAAGCCTGATATTATATGAAAAAATGGCACAGAGCAGAGCTGTATTTAGAGCCAAGAGCAAAATTGAGAACCCCCTAAACCCACTCTCCATCTGGCACCTTCCTCCAGGGAACGGCACTCTTGTTTATTGTAGTGTCTGTAGAAGTATTGATCAGCAGCACTTGTAAGCACTGGGCTCGGCTGTCACTGCCACGAAGCACAGCCTTGACTGTGCAGCTGAAAAGTGAGGGCTCAGCAACTGAGGTGAACGGCCCCTTTCTGTTCCTGAATCTGCATGCATAGCCTGCTGCCAGCACAGCTCCCACCACTCACAGGGGGCAATGCATTAACACACTTTACTGCAAATCCTGTTCCTCCTACCACCAAGCAGTAACAAAAGAAAAGTCCTCATGTGTGAATTCAGCCAGTCTTTCTGCTGTGTTCTTGGCAGGGGGCAGTAAGATTGCACCAGAGACTCAAATTTTAAGCATCACTTATGTGTTACTTATTTAAATAAAAATAATACAATGAATTTAAACACCCAAAAGTCTAGCGCAAGATTTGGGAAGAGTTCTAAAAACAGTTATAGCTTTGTTCTTCTGTGGGCATGTGTCCAGCAATGGCATTTTCAAGGGCTGGTGAAGGCCAACCTACAGGAGCAGGAGCTCAATTTCATGTCATCCAAAGACCCAAAGAAAGTAAACAGCCAAGGAAAAAAGAATCCATCCATCATCATTAACTACTGTAAGAGTAGTGGTGGATCAGAGCCCATCCTGGAACCATTGGGCACAAAACTATAAAACCACACCCTGGAAGGAGATAGCAGCTGGGACTTTTTTACATGCATGCAAAGGCAGTATATACAAAACACAGAGCTGTCTGTTATATAAACAGCAGCCCCCTCCAGCCCACCGCTCATTCTTTACAGACTGTGAATCAGAATAAAGATGACAACCTGGTTTTACTGATGTGTATATTTCACCAATGTGAGAAAAGAAGTTAGCACTATGAAAATGGATGGTCCCTCTCTTTTTGATGACAGTATAGTTAACCCCTCAACTGCAGGGAAAGAATGAAAGTTGCCCAGTATCAATTCATATACAGGGAGTTGGCATCTACTCTGTTGCCCAGTAACTGTAGGCTTCTCTTTAAATCCAGTGTGCACTGAGAGATGGGGACCAGAGAAGAAAAATAGAAGAAGACTGGAGAGAAGAAGCAAGACAATACAGGAAAAAAGAGATGAGTAGAAAAGACAAAAGAGATTATGGACACTGTGGGAAAGTTAAACATCTGCAAAACATTGTGCAGCAAATGCTATTTTTGTTATAATGTGATTTTCACTAGAAGCCTGTAACTGTGCTGTCACACTGCCACATAGTCACCTCCCACTGCGGTGAAGAGAGGAAGGAGGGCCTACAGGCAGAGCATGAGCTGAGCATCATGGAGACCCCACAAGGGGGAGTGATTAAAGCCATCCACACAATGGAGCAGAAATGACAGGAGCAATGTGAAATAAAAGAGAAAAAACAGGAGAAATGTCCCCCTGTGGCTTTTCTTGAAGAGTCTTCAGCCTCTCTCAAGGCATGTGGGATTTTAGCACCATATGTGCCAGACTGGGAACATGAGCCTCCATATGTGTGCGCGCAAGTGATTTCCAGTTAAACATCCACGTCCGGCCACTAGTGCAGATATGATGTCAGCAATATACAGTAACTATTGCATGACTTTTGCAGAGATTCATACAACATAACTGGTGTTAAGCACAACTAATGCAGTTTTTCAAATGATTTTCAAATGTGCTTCTGGGCACAGACCTGCCACATGCCTGCAAATCGTGCAGCACATCATTTTTATGGTTGTCACTTCTACGTACTGAGGTCTGACCTGTAGTGTGCAGAGTAAGCCACTGACTAGCAGGGGAGTTAATATATCAGAGGTTCACACACAGTTGGCTCTGAGTCATGAAAAGTGAACATAAAGTTGGAGTAAAAGGAAAACTGGGGCAAACTGTTCTATATCACATGATACTGACCGTAGGAAAAAGTTTTGCTGTCCTTTTGTTCAAAGACAGGGTGGCAGCCAGGGATATGTTTGTCAGTAGCACTGTGTCCATTGTGGTGCAGTATTTTAAGTGTGGGTTCATATGCCTCTCTGTGTGGAGTTTGCATGTCCTCCCTGTGTCTACGTGGGTTTCCTCCCACAGTCCAAACACAGGTGTTTCAAGTTAATTAGTTGTTGTAAATTGTCACTTGTGTGTACGTGTGTGTGTCTAGCTAGCTACACATTCATCAGTTCAGGCCCTAGTCCTGGGAAAAGATGAGAGTTGCTGTCAGGAAGGGCATCCCCTCATAAAAATTCCTGCTCCAATTATGACTCCAAATATCATACATTACAAAGCATTTAGGGGCAATAACCAACCTGAGTTTTCCTAGAAAAATATAGTAAAACAAATGGTGTGGTGTGTGTGCATCCACTGTGGGGAAATGAGAGACTCACATGTGGTAAAAGACACCCTGTGAGAGCTGTGCTGTACTGCAGCGTGTGAACACATGCAGTCATGTGCATTTGGTGGGACTTTTTAGTCCTCAGTCCATAATTACAGTGTGCAGCTGTAACTATGGCAACAAAGCCTAGAAAGCCCTACTTTTAATTAGAGACTCATAACATCACAATGGCCAGGTCCAGAATAGCAACCTTTGACACACACACACACACACACACACACACACACACACACACAGACCACAAACGCAAACACATACACACACAAGCACACTTTTTTCATCTCACTTAACTTACTTCTAAAGTAGTAATTTAATATTTGGCCCCCCCCGTCAAAAACAACAGGAAAACGAAAATTAAGGAAAAACAAAGCATTTTGGGTGTTCATGTTTTTACAATATTTTAATTGTTTTTAATCTGACATCACATTTATTTTAAAACATTACTGCCCTTGTGGCAACATTTTCTGTTAAATTCCCAGATAAGAAAAAATATTTGCTTAAGGTTGGGCACATAAACACACACAGAGATGGAGAGAGGCATTCCTGCACCTGCACTCCTCCCATGGCTATGGCCTCACACAGACATAGCAACTCGCTGCTGGGGTGTGGGGGTAGACAGGCTGCAGCAGTATCTTGACTACTCTGATAGCATCTTGAGGGTGAGAGGGATTAAAGGCTGGAGAGGGGCTCCCTGTGGTTGTCAGGGCCAACTCTGTGGGTAATTGATTCCCGGACTGGGCATGTAGCCCAGGACTAGCAGTTTACAGACAAAGCCTGGAGTTGTGGCCAGCTCCAGTACCTGTCTGCTAAAGCCTCTGTGCTCTACCATTTATTTTCATAAACACCCTCCAGAGGGAGGGCATAACCAAAAACCTAGCTTCTCATCTCAGCAACCACCCTGGTTGCTCTGCGGCCATCCAATAACTGAATTAATTCATTGATTATTGGCTGACAACCACTATATGTTTCTGTATCACTGTCTCTCCTTGCTAGAGTCTCCCTCCGCACTTATTCATAAAAGACACACACATAACTGATAGATCAGCAGAAGGTTTTCAACAACACACTATGTTCTGCAGGGCTGATCTGAGTTACACTGCATACTGCCAAAACAGTCCTGAAGCACTCTAGTAAGATTTGCTGCATTTGCTGGCAGTTTTGACTATGCAGTGACTGAACTGGGCATGGCAGCCTGGAGCAGTACACACACATGCATGAGCATAGACATAGCAGCATTAAAACACTAATAAAACCACATAAAACTTACATAGTCCACTGAAGCTTCTCATTCTTGATAGAGTTATACAGTGCCTACAGAGGAGGAAAACAAACAGTCTCTGTATGAGTGTGTATGACTGATTATCACAAATTGTAGATAGATAATTTAAAACAGCAGAAAAACATGCAGGTAAAAACTTTAAAGGCACACTTTTGTTGCATTTGTAATTTTAACAGAATTACAATGTTTAGAGTATGCCTGACTTCACAGCAGTATTGACTGTTACTGATAAATTTTGAGACAGTTTAGTTTCAACTAAAATCAAATCTGTTGTGACAAGCAGGAGATTCCTACATTTCAAGTCAAATTGGGTGAGCCTCATATTACACAATAACATTTCATTTAATACATTTTCTCTGTGAACATAAGTAAAATGCTAAAAAGGCAAATGTGAGGCATAAGCTGGCCACATCTCTGAGAGTCCATATTGGTATCATTTATTTGCATCTTTGACATGATGGAGAGACAGCTTGCCTCTATTTAATGAGTGATGGGAAACAAGGCTGTCAGTGTCAGCAGCAGCATCAGCAACACAATGCCTGGTGGGCAAAAGCCCATCTTGCTGGCTGTTAAACAACATACACTGTAAAGTAGCTTACACAGTTTATAGTTCTTACAGTTATTTACCCCACTTGCTCCACCAGACTTTTTTTATGGAAGCAATCCAGCATGAGCACTTTTCACAAGGGTATCACAGTAGACGCAATCCTGGAACTGAAGCCCACAACTTTGATAGTAAGTGCAGTTCCTTCATATCTGCTAGATGTTCCTGACCATGCCACCCTGGTCTGTAAACTGAGCAGAGAATTTTAAGAGTAAAACTGCTCCCCTTATTTCAGTTCATCTCTAACCCTACATCATCAGTGTGCTCACATTCAAAGCCAGTAAACTCAGAAGGCCCAGTCCCAGACACAAGCACAGCCACAGTTTGAGCTCCTGAGTTACTGTGCTGGAATCACCTTCAGGGCATGTCTGAAAAGCATGTAAAAATCAGATGGTTGGACACCCAAACTGGTACACTTACTCAATTCTTGCTGTTTGCCTCCAGAGCCAATCAAAGGGTCTGAGACCATTAGAGGGTGACTACAGACAGCCAGATATTACATCATGTTTACTTCTAGCCTCACTGAACCTCAGTAGTTGTTTAACTGATTGCAATCAGTAACAGACTCTGACGGACTTTGAAATGTATCTGCAAAAAAGCCAAGTAAAAAAATGTAAGCAGTACTTCGGGCATTATTTTGTCAGCTCTACCTCTGAATGAAGAAAAAAATGGAACAAGGTAAAAATATAAGCAATTTCATTCATAAAAAACAGTTATGGCAGTACCTAATTAAGAAAAATAGTCACTGCACAAGTCTTGCCATGGCAACCCAAACTTTTATACAACACAGCATGCTCAGGCAATACAGTGTGAAGGCCCCCACTGTGAGCAGACAGCACATCACTCCGAACCATTGGATGCCCAGCAGAGACAGTGTGGACAGGGCTCTCAGTGTCTAAGGGTGTGGTGGAATCTTTACCTTTTTCTTGCGAGTCTGTGGGTGGCTCTGGCCATCCTGTGCCTTGCCCAGCAGATCAGGGAAGGCCAGGGGTTTGAGGGAGCGGGACCGTGGTGGACGGGGATAGCGGAAAGGGTCCATCACACGAAAGTCACGGCCATAACGGACGGAGCAGAGGGAGCGTGAGCGCAGGCGTCCTGCTGAATGCAGGCTGTTCACCCCAATCATGGTAGCAAAGGGCTGAGCAGAAAGCAGGCTAGGTCTCTCAACGGAGAAATATGTAATAAAAACCTCGTGAATACCACCTCCGTTTGCTGCTGTGCTCCACTACGGTCAGGCTATGTACAGTGCAGTTCCCTAAGGGCAATACAGCAGGATGCTAGTGGGCAAAAACGAGGCAACCAAGAGAGTGATCAGTGGGCAGAAGGTTGGCTCGCCCTCTGAGGGTCCATCAGGACAGCAGGCTGCCTTTGTCACTTAGCGTCCCTCTTCAAGGCAGCAGCAATGCAGGTCTCCTGAGGAAAGCTCTGAGAGTGACGTGGGCCTGAGGCTCCTACAGACACAGTACCAGGACTCCAGTGGCTGAATAATAAAACAGTCCATATCTATAATACATGCAAATCGCCACCATGTGATTGAAGACCCTTCCACACGGCTCCAAATTAAGCCCTCAGTTTGAATTTTTGGACCAATCAGGGACAAGGCCCTTTACATGGAAGAAATGATGATATCCATTACCTTAGCCTGCAATGTCACATACTGTTATTTCTAATTTTCATAGTCCATGTAGTAGGTGTTTTGTGGCCAATATTGTACATGGTCTAGTTTATTTTCTCCTGTCCTCACCGGTCCAAGCCCTGTGCCAGCCAGGTCCCTTCCTCCCTGTTCCTCTGGCAGCACCAATGTCTGGTGTGTTCCTCTAACCAGCTGTGACACAGTTCCCAGTTCAATTTACTGTGCAGGAATCAGCAGAGTGCTTACACACTTGGATGTCAAGCAGTCCACAGCATCAACAAGATACACAACTATCTGTAAAAAGGTTAGCAACACCTAACTGTTTTCAGCTGTTGCTGCAAATCACAGGAATACAGTTACAGATACACACATGCCCAGCAGTACATATACATACAACATGCATGCAAGCAGCACACAGAGGCAGCACTATGCTTCCTCCCACTTGGACATAGGGATTCCTAAACCTCACTTGATGTTGCGTCACAGCTTGTGAAGTGGCTACCAGGTATTTCATCTAATGAAGCCTGCAGACCAGAATGCACTGCATAAGCTATTGCTCAACCACTCTGTAGATCCTGTTGGTCCTAGTTTCAGGTAGACATCATGAAGTTGGGAAGAACAAGCAAACCACCAAGGCTCTCCCTTCTGTCACTACTGCCCAGTCCTCTCTGCCAAAGACACCAAACTTGCCGCTGTTTTTAGCAACCTCAAGATTTGTTGCTCCTTCCGCCTCTGTCCTTTCTCCGTTTGAAATCTCTGCTTTTTGAAGATGCCCCAGCTGAAGCTTCTGCTTGCTTCCCAAAGCCGTCTCCTCGTTGCAGATGAAAAGTGTGTCTGCATCGCAGAGAAAAAGAGACCTGATGGGGACCAGGAGCTCTCCCCTTTCTTTCTCTCTCTCTCACCCTCACTCGCTCTCTGTGAAAGTAGCCAATCACAGCTCAGTCCTCCAGGCCTTTTCCCTCCTCCCTGTGATGCCGATTAGCATTCTGCAGTTGTCTCTGTGCTGAGCAAGGAGAGAGGAGTAGGGAAGCTGGAGAAATGAAACGGCTGGTTTGACAGATCAGTTTCCAAAAGCTTTCACTTCCCTTTCCATGTTAGGCATCCATTTCCATCCCTTTCAGCATAAATTTCAAACACATGGCAAATAGGGAATTATTTAACAGGGGTTTACTGACTGAAAATAAGATCATAACATAATGCATTTTGCAGAAAAATAATCACAGGAGTGGTATTCCTGGGGGTTTCAAGAGACATGGACTTCATGGAATTCAGTCACGGGAGAAAGGGCTGTCAAATGGGAGCGGACATAAAGAAACCCACCTGCAGGGCCTGGAGAAGGCAACAGGATTATTGACTTTGGAACTGGCAATTAGCTCCTGAAAGTTCTTAATTACGATGTCACTCACAAAACAAAATCGATGTTAAGTTGCACTTTGTCTATAATCACAGCACACTAAGGCATGAACATGTTTAAACTCTTATGCTAACTCATTTCCAGTTTCTTTTCTTTAAAGGAGTAATGCAAGTCACAGCAGCACCCAGTGAGGTGGATGAAGAGGAAGACACCATGTCAAGGAGGTACAGATGAGGAGACACCCCTGGGGATGTCCAAGCAGTCTGTCACAAGTTTTCTCAACTGAGTGCATATGGCTGGCAGATATCTCTTTACCCCATCTCATGTAGGCAGTACTCTAGGTTACCAATGTCAATTACACAGCTCCATGCACATGGAGCCAAAGCCCCACCATAACATATCAGTCTGGCCCAAACATCTATATGGTCAGTGGAACACCACTCTGCAATGCCCTGGTAACATGTGGACTGTGCACAGATGCAGTCCAGTTAGATATATGCAGACACATTTGGTCTGACAGCTTTTTAATATAAAATATTTCACTTTTTAAATTCTCAGAATGTTTTTACGTCACCAACAGTCACTCTTGAGAAGATATTTTCCTTTTCTTATCAGCTCTCTGACTGATTCCCCTGTTCTCTCCTTGTTCTCATCTCTGACCATGAAAAGACAGCAGTGGGAATGAAGACCTCGGACTGCATAGCCTGGTGACTGCTCATCTAAGCAGTCAGCCCTGGATCTGTCTTTTTCTGCTTCTTCTATCCTTGTCTGCTGCTGTGGTAGTCAAGTAGTCTCTCTAGGGAGGAGCCACAGGCAGAGACTGTCACCTGGCTGCCTGCTTACTGTCCTTACAGAGCCCATGTAGTGCCTCTGTCAGTATGCAGATAAGGAAGGCTCTACCTTGAACCTTGCTAAATGAACAGTACTATATCAGCAACACCATATAAGATTTTGGAGGAGAAAAACAAGTTGTGTTTATTCTCTCAGAAACCCTTATCAAGGAAACTATTTTTTAAAAATTAATTTTTAAACTATTTACTGTTAGATATATATGAGGACCTGAAACATCATTAGAGCTCTGGTATACTGGAGGCAGACAAAGCAGAAGCAGACAAGGGTAGCGCAGATGTAATGTATCCAGTCTACCCTTCATGGGATAGGATTTTTACGGTAGCCAGGCTGAATAAACAACACATTTCAGTCAGTATCACACGGCACAAGCGTGAGAAGGCAATGCGGCCCAGATCGGTGTGATTTCTACCACTTATCAACAAACACAGCTCTGTGCATGACCCATACCACTTGTTTCGCTTACAGAGAGACACATACAAAAAAGTATACACAAATATGGGCACACAGAGATACCAAATTAATCAACATTTTTCGCTGTACCCAGTTACAGAAACTCAAATATCAAATTTGCAGCTTGTAAACACAAAATTTTGGGAGAGAAGTACAAGAACAAAAACTGGCCTTGCCCAGCACACCAAATCATGCCTATACAGTCATACCTTGGTACTCGACTGCTTTGAAACTCATCGAATTTGGTATTCGATGCATTTTGACACAAAAATTTTGTCCCGGTACTCATCGTTTATTTGGTACTCGACAGGCAAGCTAGAACTTGTCGGTGTCGGTTGCCTCATGACTCACTACCCTTTGCAGCCGAAACAAAAGGCCACACGTTAGTTACGCGGTAGCTCTTGCCCTGTGTACATCCCCTTGCAGTCTTATCTTAGCTTCTGTGGTCATTTTGTGTATTTTTGCGCTTTTTTTCTCATGATGGGTCCTAAGAAAATGAGCAGTGATAGCGCTGAGCAGAAAAGAAAATTACTTTGCACCACCACTGAGCAAAAAAAAGAAATAACAGGCAAATATGAGAGCAGTATTTGCATTACTGATCTTGCTAGGGAATACGGTATGCCTAGAACAACAGACTCCACCATTATTAAGAATAAAGAAGCGATAAAAAAGGCTGATGTTGGTAAACGAGAAGCAGTTGGCGGGCGACAGTGTATCGGAAGCCATGATATGTGAAAAAGCAAGTGTTGCATGCCGATCTTTTGAAAAACAAACCGGGACCGAGTGATGAGAGTGTTGAAGGTTTTAAGGTCAGCCACAGCTGGTTTGATCATTTTAAAAAGAGGACCAACATCCATAATGTCGTGAGGCATGGCGAGGCAGCGAGTGCTAATAAAAAGGCTGCTGATTTTTATGTAATTAATTGCTTTTTTATCCATGTCTATTTAGTTTTAAGGTTCTGTATTCCAAACAACCTCATTACTTAATATTAGCCCAGTAAAACGCGAAAGTTCTGGGGAACTTTCAAGAATTATTTCTAATTACATTATTTCTTATGGGAAAAATTTCACCCGTCACGAGTTCCGGAACAAATTAACAACGAGTACCGAGGTACCACTGCACACATATCAGTTTCTCCTAACTTGCGCCACCATAGGTACTGTTTACTGCAAACTTACCACCTTTCCACCTCTACCTCCATTTTGTTTTTTTGTGCTCCATGGCATGTGCAAGCCCTCCAGTGGACTCTAAACCCAAATAAAGAGTACACCAAGGATCTGTCCAAATGCAGGAACAGCCTAATAGTTCTAACTCCTGAAATGACTTTTATGCCACAAAATTCATGGTAAAATTACCTTTTTTGAAGGAGACACGTTTAGTAACCATGTAGTTTAGTGTAACAGGTTATCTACTAAGAAGTTGCCTCAAAAACCATTAATGAATGGAGCTGACTAGTTTGATTCCTACATTATGACAATAGGTAAATGGAACTGTAAGAACACACCCGGACTGACCGCTAAACCTGCACTTTGTTTTGACTGCATAACCCCAAAGTGCACATGCCAGACACAAGTAGTGCTGTTCTTAGTTTAGATACTGAAGTTCAGCAGAAAGCTTGTTAGTTTCTTATTAGGCTAAAACTCGAAAGTTTTCCACCCACATTTCCTTTTGGTGTACTACTAACAGTGATAAAACAAGTGGCTCCAGCCTGATAAAGCTGTTCTGAGAGAGAGAAAGCTAGCACGTTTGTGATAATGACATGACATGAAGGTGTAGATAGGTGACAAAGCTCTAATGAGAGGCATGTACGGAAAGACGAGCTCCTCATGCTGCCCAGGACCCTGCACCAATTCAGACTCAGGTCACCCACGCCCAGCCGACTGTTATTGACACCCAATACTTCACACTCCTAGTTATCCTTCTGCTTCCAAGTAATCTTCAACATCATCAATGCTTCACACTGCTAGTTACCCTTCTTCTTCCAAGTAATCTCCAACATCATCTTTACAGCCTTAGCACTGTCCTATAGTTAACTGAAGGAAGAAGTGATGTGGAGGAGACACAATGAAAAGGGATGTGAACTGCATGGGGTTTCCTTTAATGCTGTCTGCTGGGTTTTAATGGAATTTCAGCAGCAAAAGTATAGAGAGAATCTCAGAGAAGGACTGGCACCCCAACCAAAGTGTACCACCTTCTAGCCTGATTGTGAGACCATTGTGAATCATTGCCACCATGAGCCTGACCATGACAAGCTGTTACTGAAAATGGATGGATGGATACATCTCAGACAGAAAGAACTGAAATGTCATGAAAAATGAAAGCGTGTCATTGAAAGAGAGACACAGACAGTTAGAACAATACAGACTTCCCAAATATTACAGAGAGCAAGGAGCTGTGCAACGAATACTTCACTGATATACCCTCAAGCGAATTGCTGGGAACCCATCTTTGTGGGCCGCTGAACTACTGTGCTAGAGGAAGCAGGTCAGGAGGTGAATCGTGGGATGGAGAAGAGGGAATCATGTAGATATCAGAGGGAGCCCAGAGCAGAAAATGGGGGATGGTTGTATGGCACCAGGGAGGGAAACAGGAAGAGGCTCTGTATGCACCAAGAGCCAAAGTAACAACACAAACAATGCGTGAGAAAGGGGGGAGGGGGCTCTAGACATAAAGCTATAAGGGAGGGGGGTCAGAGAGTGGGATGTGAGAATGTTTAAGGGGCTGGAAGGAGGGACAGAGAAATGTGGAGCGCATGAAAGAGTGAGAGCCGACAAGAGTGGGAGGTGAGAATGCTTAAAAGTCTATCAGTTCACACCATGAAAAAATAAACTGGTTACCAAGGGTCAAATGGCCTTTAAAAGTACATCTATTTCCAGTACTTGATAACATGTAAGCGAATGAAATAAATTCCCTTGTGAAGTTCTCTGACAGTGTTGTGTATACTAAACACAAGTTTGGAACCATTTACATACAATTGATATAATGAACAATTCACTAGATGCTTTGAACAGTTCTAATCAGGGGCTATGCACTAATAAAGAGTCAACCGGTTTTGCATCAGTAGAGAACGGCAAGGGCCAGTCTGAGGAAACACAACATAAATATGATACAAAATTTAATACGGGCAGCAATAAACGTGTGGAGTGTCATGAAATGTGAGCAGCTGCCCATACTCAAATGTGCCAAAAGGCTCATTACAAGCTGCCAAATACCCCAGACCTTGATTTTACATTCTCAATAATATCTTTGAGGTCTACAATGCACCTGCACAAGCTGAACATCACGCTCTACTCCACCTGTGAATGCTACGATCAGGCTCCAACAAGCAGGACCAGTAGTAGAAGATCATGTTTGGAGAAGCAGTATGGCAGCTAGCAGGAATGGTACTCTGGTTAAGACACCAACAGTCATTCAGTGGTTTTTTGCCTAAATGTTTTAGCATATAGAAAAGTGTGTGTGTGTGTGTGTGTGTGTGTGTGTGTGTGTGTGTGTGTGTGTGTGTGTGTGTGTGTGAGTGAGAGCAATTAACAAACCTTGAGAAGATCTTTGGGAAAATCTTGTCCATCATTCAGTCCCTCCAGATTACCAATGAACTGTGGGCAGGACATCCTCTTGCCAACATTCTGAGGAAAGCAGAAAACATCCTGTTGCATCATTCTTGAACCCCACACAAAACACCAGTCTCCAAATAATATCTGTGATACCTATAAGATGACTACCAGTCTAAATGAGAATGCCAGTCAGTTCTGTCTAAAATTGTAATAATAATCTGCATATTGCTGGTGATCAATGTAATCTGATTTGCCACAGCTAATTAATTGGGTTCTCATAGGTAAATGGGTGAAAAAACTTAGTTTTTAACACTTTGCCCAAGCTAACTTACACTGTGCTATACTATGCACTAAGCTAATTTCAAGTGGCCATCCCTCCTCACCTTAAAGCAATGTAAACCACATACACACACAAATGATAGGCAAAATTAGATTTCCCACTTCTCCTAAAACAGAACTCTAGTGGGTAGGAGAAAACCACATGTGGTAAAATGCAGGTTAAAAATGACCTGGCTTACTACGAAAACAGCTGTAACTTGATTTCATAATCATTTAGAGTGTCCAATGTTATAAAACCAATCTATTTCTCAAAGACAACTATATCAACATTACCTTTTACTTTATGTAACTATCTTGATGGCACGTTCCATAGGACAGCCTTTTTTAGCCATAATGAAATGAAATAGGCAAACCTACCAAACTCCTGGCTACCCTCAGCCTTAAGTCATTATCCACACCCATAATTCATTTGCATATGCCACTCACTTTGTGCTTGCTGTTGTAGTTGTTTGATCACAATGCAAATTGAATGCAAAATAGCCAAATACATGATCATAAGACCCCCATCACTGTGTAAACTCAAACTAGCATCACTGGGTAGTCCTTTGCATCTAGATACTAAAATTGTCAAACCTACACACAGCTATTCCACAATTAGCAACCCAAGAAGAGCAAGAGCAAGCTGTTTAGAGCCTGTACCAACACTAAAGTGACTGCAGATCAGCACAACTACAACATGGTGACTCTGTGCCTTAAGTCCCTCCACTCACCTTTTTTGTAATTCAGCTTTTCTGTTATAACTGTTAGTACTTAAGAGAATTAAGGAGAAGAGATTCATTATATTTAAGGAACTACTATTTGTTCAGCACTCAATTTTCAAATCCCATTCTGGGTTACTTTTTGTGCAATGCATCTTACTGTTCCTCTACCCAGCATTTAAAAACAAGACCTAAAATTCCAATACCTAACACCACTTTGGAACCCACTGACATCACTTTTTCAAAAAGACTTACAGGTCCATGCAGGTCAGTGTTGAGCAGCATCAGTGCACAGGTCAGTGTATGCACACTGTCTGAAACAGAGAAAGACCCCAGGTTTAGGGATTCTTCTGCATACTTCAACGAACATCAAATTCACATCTCAAACAGGTGAGGTTTCTCAACACAATAATTATCCCTGTGCTATATGCCCTGTGAAAGGAAAATAATATACAGATTTCCTCTTACCTTCAGATGGTATTGTTCTGGGGTTACACTGAAGGTATCTCCTGGAGAAGTGGGACAGCACACGTTCCCTCTCCTGAGTCTCCCCCATTAGAGCAAACTCCTTCAGGAAGACTCTGGAACAAAGAGTGGCTGGACAGTTCCATAAATCATGTACAGCATCTTCAAAAGCAGACCTTTTTAGAAGAATAAAGGGAAGAGTTTCTCAAAAAAAATTAATTACAGAGGCTGACTTAAAAGTGATTGTTCACTGTGCCACAGGCTGGACAAGCAAGTTTTTGCCTTTGGCACATTACATGGAAGAATTGTGTACCAGTGCACTGGAAACTCTGAGTACAGATTGCTGGGTCAGGGAGCAAAAACACTGTTTTGTCACAAGTGTCACTCATACAAACACTAACCGGAGTGCCTCATCCACCGTCAGGCCTGTGAAGTTGAAGAAATGCAGATATTCTTTAGCCACCATTCGACTGAAGTCATTGCTGTGCAACAATAGACAGAAAATCATTAAGTCAAACAGGCAGACAAACAAACAGACAAAAAATATGCTGCCATCACCCCACCTCCACTCCCACTCCCACCTGGAACCACAATAAACATGTGATACTCACTTTTTGCTCAAGTGTCGGGCTACATCCGATTTCTTGAAGCCGTCCAAGGTGAACAATCGCTTGGCCAGCCTCTTAGCAGCCTCCAGGTCTGCCTTATTTCCATTTATGAAGGCATCACTGCTGCCCAAGCCCCGTGTCTCGTAAAGCTCCTGATTAAGGCCTGGATCCGAGGTCAGACAAGCTGCCTTTTCTCTGAGCAGGAAGAATGTGAGGATTATAGATGAGGTTAATGGAAAGAGCTTTTATCTGTGCCTGTGTCTAACAATCCAGTATGACAATACTCAGAAACATTTAAAGAGGACGAGACATCAAAGCAACACAACCCAAAAGACCCAAATTAACTTTTCTTACAAAGTAGCTAGACCATGGATGTTGCTGATATAGCAAAATGTTACTGCTGTTTATATGCAGTTTCCAGATACTTATACTTTGATAATGTTTTGCAGTAATCTGATAATTGTGCTTTTCTCCGCAGTGCTTCACAGTGGTTGTTATCCTTTCACAGAAGACAGAGAGCTAAGTGTGTTTGCTTTCACTTGCCCTGCAGGTTATCCATAATAGCGCTGAACTGTAATCTCCTCAGTGAGTGATACAAAGAGGTCCAGTTCTGTTTCTGGGCAGGCAAAAAACAGGGGATATGATAGCTCATTCTTTTCATCTTCCTACTATTTCAAAGCGGTAAGTATTTAGATAACCAAACTACATTTCCCTTTTGTTCACCCTTTCTTTGTCACTTGAAATGCCCTGCAAATGAATTATCTTAATTGCATAGCAAACTACCTGCCATCACCCTGCTGAAGCACGTCTGTCTTAATGTGACACAACAGCGAAATTAAATATCAAATGAAAATAAAATAAACAAACAAATAATGAAAGAAATAATATGTCACTATACCTGACCCATATTTTACTACAGTATCAACGCAAGTCTTACTATGTTTTGGTAAAAAATGCTGAACACTTCAGGACACAAAATCATATTCTCCTTGCCACTGAGTTTAGTTGACAGCACCGATTATGGGATATTCATCACTCAAGTGTTAAATTATCCACAAACACAAGTTAGGAAAGGACACTAAACTCACACAAAGCACTCTCTGTCACTGTTAGGTTCAATGTAACTACAATCTGTGCCAGCAACTAAAAACACCCAGGAAATTATAAATAAAGAGTATGCCTTTGTACCACTAAGAGTCACAGCTTAAGAAACATAAGCAAAAGTGAGAAAGTTTTAAACAACGTCAGCTGAGTCAAAACTGTAACTTTGTACATACTGCAGAAAGGTAAAGTAGAAAAGTATTCATTCAAACCTGGTCAGCCGCACACTTGTCCGCATTGCACTGGGTTGGCTTTAAGAATCACACTTTTCCCAAAGCTCCTGGCTTCCTCAAATTCCTATGTGCAGAAAAATGACACACTCCCAGCCCTGGAGCTCCCCTCCCTAATCCTGGTTGTTGGTTCAACCCGGAGGCCCAGCAGTCGTCCCTTCCCAAACACCATGGTGCACTGAGAGGGGGGGTTGCTCTGTTTATTCTTGAAACAATAGGTTCGTGATCCTCCCCACAAGAAGCAAAAAACAGACACAGAGACTTACAGTCACATTCCAGCATATTCTCCAGGTTGTGAACACCTCTGTCTCTCAGATGCAGTACCAAGCTGGTATATTTATCCAGAGAAATGCACAGTATAGAGCTCTCAGTTTTAGAGTGTTCATTCAGGTTAAGCACTATTCTAAACACTCAACCATACTACAGCAGGTAACCTAGGTGGATTTAAACGTGTGCATTTAACATCTTATACCATATGTTCTTGTTGTTTGTCACTGTTTAAAGTGTTCACCTCTAGTGTGATAACACCAGAAACTTTTCTACTTCCAAAACAAACATATAACAACAGCACTGGTCATCTTACCTAAACGTTTACACTGCAGTCTCTGCGTAGAATCTTAAGTTTCTTAAAGTACAATGAGATGTTCTGTGCTGTAAAGACCGTAAGTGGTCATAGTTTGGTCCTATTTTTTATGGTGTAAAGTGTTTACGTGGTCACAGAGACCCCCATTTTGCTCTCATCATGAAAACTATCCCTTTGCAATTCTACTTTCTCATATTTCCTTCCCTTCCTTAATGCCTCTCTGTCTCTCACATACACACTGTCACATACAAACATCAAGAAAGTGAAACTTCTATAAGAGGATCGACTCTGCTGCTCCATCAGTGTGAACCCTGGGACGCACCCTCATGGCTCATATAAAGAGAAGGAAAAGCACTGGACTTATGACCATGTGCAAGTTGGTAAACAGAGATGTCCCAGTTTCTTTTATTTGGTTTTGGCTGTTCAGGAATGTGTTCTGTTCTGACACCTAAATCAACACATGCCCTTCTTTATCTTTGTCTACGGCACAGCTTCTACACACATACAGGGGAAAGTGCTACATTTTCTGTTTGCACCACCCACAAACAACATAGAGATTAAATAAAATTTCAGCCTTCAGCCCTCTGACTACAAAAACAACAATTTGTTCTCAAACTAAATTGTACTTGCCATTGAATGGAAACAGCATGGTCAAATAGCTTTCAGATTTTTAGTCAAAAAGCTGTTCCATTAAAAAGTATTTATCCATTTCCAGTGCTTCCATCCTGATTGAATGAAAACCCAAACTGGCCATGTTCTGTCTCTAGATGTCAGCCACATATCCACAGCAACAACAAAACATATTATACTCATGCATTCCTCTCATAACAGGGTTAAATCATTCCATAAATTCATCCTGTCAGGCAAATTCCAATTGTGGTTGGGTCAACTTACAACTATTTCTTATAGAAAAAATCAATTCCTGCACTAAAAAATGTGTCACCTAAAATTAATTAAAATCCCAAAATAAACTTCTTTATGCCTGTTATTGGTAAAAGCAACCTATATTTGTAAATATTTGTAAAAAATATTTCTATTTTGTCTTTCAATGTTATAGCTTCATCCATCCTTTCATTATCAATGAGTTTTTTTTATAGTGCAGGGAGTGATAACAGAGAAAGCACAGACCATTGGTGGAGTACACCCTGAATGGAGACATTTTTATAATTTGACTCATGAATATTTATGATACACAGAAATAAGTTCAATAGTGTATATATTTTCAAACAGTTCTACCAGTTTTTCGTTATACAGGACCCAACTATATGAGGGCTGAGTGGATATATTTTTTTCATAAATAACAATCTGTTACTGATGCATGGTTGTAACTGTAACAGTCTAGTTAAGTTAGAGTGAAAGAGAACAGGAAGAAACATATCATTTAACATTTAAATATGTCCTCTGACCTACTTGGCACTGGTGGAACTATCTTAAAATATATAAATCATAGAGAAGTGCAGACAGTAGGAAGTCAGCAAGAGTCCATGGACACAGACAGGGCTCAATTCTCCTGCTTTTAATGTGAGCTCCAGCCTTTGCAGGTTTCATACTTGTTTTGGCATCTGTTCTTGTAATTATATATGTACCGTATTTTTACCTAGATTAAACATACTGTATAATGAAAATGATATACTTTTACAGACAAATAATATGACATAAAGACAATTATTAACTGAAAAGCAACAATTTCACTAGTACTATTAAAAACTATAACAGTTATAAAACAGTTAACAGTTATAAATAACACGGCTATATATTCTGCTATAATGACAGGCATGTTGAATCAGCCGTACACACAGTGTGATAAAGGCCATGACTCAATCTGTGCCAACTTTTTAACTCAACAAAAAAACCATTTCACAGTCCTTGGTGACCTGTAAAACAAAGCTCTTGCGCTTGAGGGTGTGGCACTCACCTGTGCATGCGCGTGCGCTCACGAGGAGCATTGAGGTATCGGTCTTCCACAGCCGTGCCCTGCCAGCACAGCACTGACTTGGCCATCTGAGCGATCAAGGCCGGGTCACTATTCTACTGTGCCGCTGGCCTCTTCAGAGGGCCACATTGCAGCTCTAGTTTCTCGATCAATGCCAAGTCCTTTCCAAGTGCTTCTCTCACACAGTACCTCTGTTTACACACAGTCTGGCTCATATGCACACAGTTTCACTGTGTAACTTCTTCTCTTTCTTTCCCTCTTTCATTCAAGTTCTGGTTTCATCCTGTATTCTTCCATGTGTGTCTCCAGGGTGGACAAGCGCTCCTCATCCAGCACTGACTCTGCTCTTTTTCTGTCCTTCCGCAAAGCGATATCTGCCTCTCCCCCTCGCCCCTCCTGCTCCCCTCCTCTCAGCAAACTTTCCAGATATCCCCCCGCTGCCCTTCCACTCACAGCAGGGCAAAAATAAAGCTTGGCAGGATCTTACTTCAAATGCTTTTGCTGGTTTTGTCTCCTCCCATACAAACTTCCTCTCAGGACTGCTGTCTACTACTGTTGGTTGGTTATACAAAGTACGCTTTTATCTTTTGGTGGTGGCTCTGCTTATTCTGTCTGGCTTTTTGTCATCTCCTCTGTATCAAACACAATGCACCTCACACACAAAAGGGAATGAGAAGACGCCACTAGAGACAAAAAAGCATAGGAAGGAAGGGAAGCCATATGGAGATAGTTACACTGACCAATACCGTGAAGTCCCTCTCAGAGTTCTGATTTTGAGACAGAACAGAATATTTAGCCATAAGTGGCACATGGAGGAAAACTGACATTTCAGGTGCCTTTCTGATAGTTTGAAGCTTGCAGAGCTATAAGCTGGTTTGGTTTCATTGAAGAGCTCTTTGCCGTACTGGTCAACCACTTTGTGAGAATCAGTAGCAACTGATTCCACTTTGAGCCATAGTCATAACATTTTAAATCACTTCTTTATATGAAAAATGGAAATGTCTCTATTCTAAACGGAGGGAGATTAACTACAAGAAACATTTAAATATCTAAATTTGTCTCTGTATGTTTTGTCCTGTATGGAATTGCTTACAAAATTGCTGTAAGTATTCCAACATCATAATCCATAATTACATTAGCTATCTCTCCATGGGTCTCCCCACCTTGTCTCTTTACTTAGAATAATGTAGCTGCCCATATCATATTGAAGATTCTGGTTATTACCAATGAGACAGCCAAAGGATCTGCTCCCTGATCTCTACAGGACCTCATTATCCACTACAACCCAGTAGAACATTACACTCACCCATCTCCATCTGCTTGGTAGTCAGATTCACAAATCTCTATATAATATACAAATATCTATAGCTGTATCTTCGTTTGTCTGTTTTTTGTCTGCTTGTTCATCATGCATGGCCTTCTTGTTAGTTTTTTGTTTAGTTAAGTGCATTAAACTGCAAAAATGTTACTTAGTGTTTTGAAAATGCAAAATTTTGGCTCTCTGACAAGGGTTAGGGTTAGGGTTAAGGTTAGGGTGAGGTTAACCCTAAGATGGGAGTAATGACATCACATGCCGCATGTAGTATTTTCACATACAGAATACGTAGTCATTTCAACAAATGTTCTCGCTGAACACACACACACGCATACTAATATACACACACACACAAATGCTTGCTATGAATCCCCCCCCCCTACCCTCACAACACACACAGATCACTGGGATACCACACACGCTGTAATGTACCAGACAGAGATGTGTTTCCTTGTTCAATAAACACACATAGACCAGCAGACAGCACACACTTTCTACACACATGCTTTCTTGCTCTACACACAGACGCAGAAGGGTTTTCAGATGGATTTTCTCACCCCCTCTTCCCCACACTACACACACACACACACACACACACACACACACACACACACACACACACACAAACACACGGATAAACTTTCTCATACCCANTCCCCACACTACACACACACACACACACACACACACACACACACACACACACACACACACACACACAAACACACGGATAAACTTTCTCATACCCAACACACAGGGTGGACACCACATACGCTATTTATTACACCTGGATGAATTTTTTTGTTATATGTGCACAAATGAAAAACATGAAATTTAATAAATATGTCACAAACAAACCAACATGGAGCTGCACACATCAATAATGTAAAGGTAGTAAAGTAGAACCACTTTAATGGTAAAATAGTTTGGTATTCATATAATATGTTACTACTTTTCAACTTTCAACCACTACACCTTTTTGACCAGAGCACCACCAGGTAGCACAACTAGTGGTCTGAAAAGAAAAGTCCATAGGTTCTCAGTTTTGGATCCAGTGCGGTAGAGTGAGCTCCCTCTGCCTCAGAACTGCTGAATACCTCCAAGAAAGATCTGAAAGCACACCTTTCTTGGGCCACTTCTTACCTGAATTCCTAATAGCTCCATACATCTGTACAACTTTACTTCACATCATCTGTCACAATCATTTTTTGATTTTCTACGTGACTCCCAATGCTAGAGGCAGCTTCTCGGATAATGTTTGTTGGCAAAAACAGTGCTATGACATAAACACCCTCAAGTCTGTATTGAAAGCTGTTCTCCTGTTGTGAAATGCACTTTGCCTACTTAAATTGTTCATCACTTTAATGTAAATGCAATTACACCATTCAGAAAATATGTAGAAATTAGCAAAAACTGCTATAAATGACTGTGTTTTATGTGATGTATGCGCACCTGAGACTCACATTTGACGCACTGAAATGAAAACTATTTCTAACGGAGCTGTCAGTGATTACTGTCAAGCATGGCTGTGAATGCTTCAGTCTGTATAGGAGTACATACTGGCCTGTTGTTCCCCTGGCACCCCCCCAAACACACACACCTGCACAACTGAATACCCTGAATTCAAAATGTAGACGAACAGTTAAAACAATGCAATTCTTCTCTACAGTCTGAACTCACTCTCAACTTGCTCTTGCTTATTTTCTATTTTAAACCTTGAAATCACAGGGTACAGGAAGTTAATCTGCAGTTCCCATGGTGACCCAATGCAGCTGGCCAGGATCCATATCAGACTGGCTACTTTACAGGAAAAGCAGTATAACCAAGAAACCAGGTGGCTCAGCTGGAAAGTGGGCTTTCGTCTCAATTGTTAGACTGATGCATACACACACACACACACACACACACACACACACACACACACACACTAGCTCATTCCATCTCAAAAAACTTCTGGGTAAAAGAAAGCGCACAAAATACTGCAGTAAAACTTCTGCAAACAGTTTTACTCTACTAGCCACTTGGGAGAAAGCAAAGACGTTCTGAGACCCCAACTTCTAGAGCTTTTCACACAGACTGCTTTCTCCATCAGCAGCTTTGACCAGCTCTATATGTGTGTGTATACTGACAGTAAAATTCTGTACACACCCAGCCCTCCACCTCCAAGAAATATACGATAGAAAAAACAAAAAAAAAATTGGGTTGACACATTTTACATAGATGTCTATGATTTCACAGTCTGATACTGGTTTGAACCATGTGATACATTTTGGTTATGCATTCTAATCGAAGTTTGCTACTGGTTGCCTGATGTCCTATCCCTTAGCTGATTATTTTCTGCAAACATTTCAGGTTTTTTTCCCCATAAGGCCTAGTTTATGATAGTAATTTTCAATTATCACTAACAATGTAACACCACCTGTAATATGCAACAATGCTGTCCTCTAAGCACAGTAATCAGTACTTGTGCAGTAATTTCACCATAAAAGTGTATTTGGCCCCATCTAGTGGTACATGGCATTATTAACAACTATTTAGCTCTCTCTAAGGTCACTTAAATGTTATCTATCCATCCATGTTTATTATCTGCTTGTTCTGGTCAGGGTGAGGGTGGTGCAGAGCTTATCCCAAATCACTGGGTGTAAGGTAAGGAGGGGGTACAGGATGCCAGTCCATCGCAAGGGTACAGTTACAAAGTTTTTATTTTATGGTACTTACAATTATTTACCCTTTTCTATTGAAGAATGTCGATAGCAATGGGGTTTACTACACCTAGTTTATAGGTACACAAATTAATTTTTTTCTAGTTCAGGTTTGTGTCAGAGAACTCTGTCAGATTACTATCACTAAATGTTGTGTACAAACATTTGACATACAGGCCTCCTTCTATGCGTAAAAATTTATTCACCTTAACCTCATTTTAAAAGAGAATTGTATTAAATATAAAAATTCTGTAAGGAGAGGAAACATGCCCAGTTGTGCTTTAATGGAATTAGTGAGAAAAAAAACAGCTGTGTTGGAGACCATATGCTATTCAAAGTTGTACCCTGCAGTTATCTGCCATTTGGCATCTGTTTAAGGCAGATCAGGGCCACCACAGAGCTGTCAATCACAGACAACAGCAAGCCAATAAATGTGTGTGTGTGTGTGTGTGTGTGTGTGTGTGTGTGTGTGTGTGTGTGTGTCAGACTAATCCAAATGTAGACTGTCAGGTAGGTTACATACAAGCAATAGATGAAGTTTAAGGCAATCTTGCAGCATTTGGTCAACATTTTAGAAGTCAAATACCACATTGACTTTATTTCTGGTGTACTTTGAAAGAGATTTGCTATCGGAGGTCTAGTACTGACCTGGGTGACAGTTGCATATTTTGCTGTAGGTTCTGATCAAAGCAGCTCCCTGAGGGCGTGTTCTCAGCCATGTTCTTCAGGCCTTTGCTCAGCTGTGCCTCTGTGATCTCCAGGCCACCACCACTATGAGGGTGGTCACCAATGCCACGCGAAGAGTCCAAGGAGCTGGATGGTTCACTTTGAGCCAGTGGGGCGAAACTAAGCTTGATGATGTCACGAGCACTCTGGCATATCTGTCCCTGGATCTCAGGTGTCAGGGTGGGCAGGTCAAAAGTGAAAACAGCTTGACTAGAGGTCAGCAGGTCCTCACTGTCCAAGCTGCTGTAGGAAGTTCCCTTGGCACGATGGGATTCCACGATGCTCTCAAAATGGCGGCTAAATGTATCCAAGCTGTCCTCTGAGACCCTGCGGGGACTTGTTACTACACCGGGAGACTTCAGGGCCACTGGACCCTCAGATGGGCTGTTTAAAGGCCTGTAGAACAAGGATATGAACATCTGACTTTGACAGCAAAACTGTACTTTTGTACTTGAACCCATCTGCTTTCTAATACACTTAGTTCAAGGCAAGCACATCTTTTTCATTTCATATATAATAAATAAGCAATTAGTACATTTATTTAATGAACAATTAATGTTTTGCCTATTTTGGTGTTTTATGGTCTACCACTGACCCTTTACCAAAAACACTAACTGAATGATCATTTTTCTAAATGCAAAAATATAGTACCATACAATTTTATTAGAACAAAAGCTTCTAAAAATAGATGAAAGTAATACAAATGAAAACAATAACACACCTAACAGAGTCACTCAGCAAAAACAGTTATTAAGAGTGACAAATTTGTACAAAGTTTATAGTTAATAATTTGGGTACCATGTTTGGGTGTACTGTATTACAACAGGACCTCTACTGGGCCTTCAATTAGGTGTCTTTCAGGCTGAATATCTGCATCTTTAAACACTGCTTTGTGTCCAAAGCTGCTTACAGCAATAGCACACAAATGCATAGGCATGGATTTTCCAATGTGAGTATGGATGACATACATAAGCATGCAACAACAGCGTGAAAGAAGCTCAATCTGCCCACCTCTTCAGCAGCAGGCTAAACACCTCGTCCTCTTCCTGTGTGGCATGCTGCCTCTTCCGGTCCCCCTGCATTCTTACACTTGCCCAACTCACCACCTCCTCATCCTGCAGTTCTTCCTCAAGGTCCTCCTCACCATCTATTTGTGCATACAGTCCCCCCTCCAGAGGGCTGCTGCTAGCACCTGAGGCACCCAGCACACTGCGGTTGCTCCCGAAAGCCGAGTCGGCCTCCTCTTGTTCTGCCAAAACCTCATCAATATTTGTTTCCCGGTAGCAGCGCAATGGAACAGCATCCAGGTCTGTCTCTGAGTATTGGATGGTACGTCGGATGATGCCAGTCTTGGGTGAAACCCCTGATGCCGCAGGGAGAGGGGTCATAAGCTCTACTTCTACATGCTGCACATTGTGACAGGCCAGCGACTGGCCCACCCCTTTGGAGCCCCTCTCAAAAGAGGCTGTTGTCAAGGGCAGAGAGTCTGGGGGTGTAGGAGTTGGGGACTCACTGGATGTGCCACTAGGAGGTGCAGTGGAAGCATCTGGAATGTCTAGAAGTAAAGAAAGTTCAAAATCATTAGATGCTAAAAAACTATTTCAGTGGATGGTTTTTGTAGTTTTAAAATTCAAACAAACTAAACAATCAGTCATCAGGATGAGGCAGTTGCATCATCAAACCCATCATGATGACTGATTGTTATTTGAGACTGGTGCCAGATATGCCTTTATGTAAGAACCTTTGTTTACGAAGACATAATATTGTTATTTGTCTCACAGTGATTAAATCAAAAATCGGAATAAGACAAGAGGAAACTTCTGTCCTAAGAGCTAATGGAACAATTGCTACAGAAGCATTTTCAGTGTCTTAAGAAGTCCATTGTCTGATAACATGCCTCTTGGAAACTATAAGTAGATGCACAACCTTCCCCTGTGTCTAACTTTTATTCCAGCTGTCTTGTTGTAATCCAGGAAGCCAGATGTCTTACAATATGTCTCAAACTGAGACGGTTTGGAACCCATACTTGATTGGATTACATTTGCATTGTAATGCTGGTCGCTTGGTCCTAGGAGACAGCAAGTGAGGGACACATATTCAGGGTAACAGACAAAGGGTGTGGGCACTGTAAGTAAGGGGCTGGATGACAGTACCAGTCGGTTTTTTCACAGTGCTGTCATTGCCTTCTGAAGATGACAACCCAAACAGGAACTTCCACTTGGCACGAGCGATCTTCTGAGAGTGCAGAGAGGGGCCAATTGGAGAAGAGGTGTTGTCAGACTGTAACACACAAAGAAAAACACCTTGGTGTGCATGGCAGTCTCACATACACACACACACACACACACAAAAGAGCCAGTTGCAAACTCACTAAAAAAAATTTATTATGACCAAGGTCTTCCAGATTCCATCACTGCTTTTCAAGGAATATATAGAAAGCAAGGAAGCAAGAATTAAGGGAAAGATGCAATCACTCATAACCATAACCATAATTCAAATGGTTTCTAAACTGAGTGGACTTTAATGCCACTGGTGTTCACAACAGTCTGTGGTCCACTAGAAGCAAAACAGCCTGAGAGCATCTATGACCCTCCAACAAATTTTACAGTGGGTATAAGAGTTTCTCCTTGTATGCAGATATCTTTTCTCACCAAAAACATCAATGGCCAAAAAAGTTAAAGTTCGGTTGTAGTTCTGATGACGGCTTGGCTAAGTTCAGGCGCTGCAATTTGGGGACTGCACTCAGAAAGAGCTTTTTCTGCCCAAACTTTCCAGATACCTTGTTGACATAGAGGATGTGTCTAATAGTTGATTTTGAAACTTGATAACCCCAACATTCAGCTAAACTATGTAGTTTTGAAACTGTGATCTTTCTTTGCCTCCCTCAACATCTTACTCAATGTCCATTGGAGCAATATGCACAAGGGTCTTGGCAAATTTACAACTGTTCCAGACTTATTGTTCATTATTGTCCTGACTGTATTTAGTGGTATATTCAACTCTATGTATTTTTCATATCTGTTACCTGAACTGTGTATGTCAAAAATCTGTCTTTTTTCAGCTGAAAGCTGTTGATGATGGATGACAAAAGGATTTTACATGCATAGATGCATAGAGAATCAGGAACTGATCAAATGAAGCATTACAGTTCCTGGAGACTTAGTCTAACTAAAAAGCATACAGTTTGATAACAGATGCCACTTTTATTATTTTTATTTAAGTTTAGTTTTATTTTAAATATTCTTTAGGGTGCCAATCATTTTGAAATGTAAGAAATCTCAGAAAATAAATTGTACTACTCTTGAAAAAGCTTTGTGTTTGAAAATTTACTGCATCAAAATATCAAAAGTATATGGTTTCCATATTCGATTGAGTTCCAAACATGTCTCACTGAAGTTCTTGTTCATTTAGACATTAATTTTTGCTCAAGGACGCTGCAAATAATTCTGGAATTGACTATACTTTTATTTGTACCCCTGCATATACTCAGGACACACACTTACACTTTACTGAAATCTAACAGTATAAAAAAGGAAATAGAAAGAGTAGTTTTCATGACTGAAGACATTAGTTGTACATAGGCAACATTTTTAAAGGTCATTTTTATAAAGATAGAGGGCCTTTCTGATACTCTGGAGGTTTCAAATCATTTAACATCCCAGTACCAAAGGTCAAAAAACACACAAGAAGGAAAACAAGCTCTCTTCAGAGGTTTATGTGGGCTGCAGAATTAGTGACAGTGACAGCAGTGGGGTTAAGACATTTTCGTTCACATCTTCACTGGCCATCTGTTCCAATGGCGTGGCCCTGCCAGCCTTGTGCAAACCTTTCTTCTACTTTGAAAGTGGAAGAAATATGGCATATCTTCTCTGAGAAGATTATGAGTGGCCTGTGATCTTTTAATCCAGTTACCAGACAAATGTCCAGTGCAAAATTGTTTACACTTTTAGAATATTAAGTGATTTGTCATATTCCACACATTTTATATTTGCACTTAACTGATACATTTCCAATTACAGGATTATATTTGTGTCTGAATTACCTATGTAAAGCAGACATGACTAGCGACATACCTGGATCCCTGAGGTAGCATGTCCTGTGTTGCTGCTTTTCTGGCTGCATTGGCTGGTCTCTAAAGAGATACAATCCTGGTCTGGTTGACTGCTGTCCACAAGGGAACCTCTGACCCCACTAGTGCTATGGAAGGACCCCAGAGCCCCATTTTGATCCCCATTGAGAGGAACCTCACTCTTCAACAGTGTACCCTGGATACTTTTGCTCCTGTCCTTGGCTGGAGCTCTGTCTGCATCTATCCTCAACTGTTCAATACCCTTTGACTCCATAGAAACAGTGTCCACAAATTGGTCATCCTGGTGCTGCGCTATTGAACTGCTCCCTCCTGCTGGTGCTGCATTCCCCACCTGTCGCTGAGAAGTCGAGCTCACCAGTTTGTCTAGAGTGGGAAAGCCCCTGTATTCAACCAGGACAGTCTTTTTGGCCACCTCAGTGCTCTCCTTCACATCTTGGTTGTACCTTGATTTGTAACTCTTTTCTGGGCTGGGGGATCTGCTCTCTCCTATATACTGTGGCAGTTGGTGCCGGTGGAGTGTGGAGCTGTCCCTGACTAGGAGCTCCGACCTCTGTTGTCGGGGATCACTAATGGGTGAGAGGTTCGTGTCTTCACAAATTGGGCTGGCCCTATGCAGCTTTGTGGGAATGGAGGGTAGCCTTATACTACGTATTGCCAGAGACTCTTTTGGTGGCGTGGTACCATCTTCTTTTTGTTCTCTCCTCAAATGGGGTGTAGAGCCAAGGTCTGCTTTTACTGAATTATGTCTGCTTCCCAGTGAATCACTGTCCTGTCTAGAGGGGCTGGGAAGAGGAATGTTTTTCTTGCTGTAATGCTGTAATGTTGAACAATGACATGGTGAGAAGGAATACCCTTGGATTTCCTGTGATGGATAACAAGGGAGGTTGGGGCTGTTTGAATCCTCTTCAGGGGTAGGTGATGAGGAACACCTGGCCTCCATAAAAATTGCAGACAGTTTAGTAGCCTCCTCAGCTAACTTGCGAGCCACCTCAGGACTGTTGGTAGGAGAAATAGGATTTTTACCACTCAACTGGTTCATCCTATCAGCCAACTTGTTTTGGGATTTCCCCAGGTTGAAGTTGACTCTCTGGCTTGATCGTTGACTATCACTTGGGGTGCAGTTGAGCATCTTAGTATTGGGGCTTTGAGTGCCAGCTGTTGAAGACTTGTCATATATTGCTGTAGTTGGATTGCAAGCTGGTCTGGGGCTCTCCTGGGACTTAGTTTTGCTGGTGGAGGACAGTGTCACAGCTGGTTGCCTGGTGTAGGAGGAGAGCTGTTCAGAGGCAGGGCTTCGGGGCAAAGCACACTGTGATCTATTCTTCTGTGGGTCCACTGCGCAAGTATCGGTGAGAGTACTTGTACTATGCACTGGAACAGGAGAGCTGATCCTGGTATTGTAACAAGACTGCTGGGGAGTACTGACACAAGGGCTGTCTGACACATTAGCAGTACGGTGCTGCAATTCAGGGGATCCAAACTCCTCCAGGACCCTGTGGGTAGCAGCTCTGGCAATGGAGTCAATAGTGGTATGACGCAAGTTTGCGGATGTCACAGCCTGTTCCCCAGAAGCTTGACAACGGAATGTTGGGATGGAGCTGCAGAAGGTCTCTTGGCCATCCTTGATGAGGTGGGCTGGAACTGTCCTCTCCTCTACAGATCTGGTGAAGGGAATGTTGGGATCAGTAGGTCCTCTTTGGCACAAAGAACTTTGGGGGCTCACCAAAGACCTGATATTAGCTTTCTCAATGTAGCTGAAGGTCACAACAGATCGTTGTCCTTCATCTGACCCCAGCACCTCAGAAGACCTGCGCCTGCTGGTGGGGGTGGTTGGGACAGCAGTCCTACCAGAGGCTGCAGAAGAATGGAGGGTTTGCCCTGGGAAACATTCAGACCCTGAGGAATTGGCATGCATGAGTGTGCTAGCACCATTGGTAAGGGGCTGCAGGGACAAAGGCAGCTGACCTATCCCATCATATGGCACACTCTGTCTGTGAACAGAGGATGGCTCTAAGTGCTCATGCTGTGGGTGTAGTTGAAAACTTGCTGAGTGTCTCGAGGGACATCTCGATGGACTGTAGGTCTCGTTGGCACCACCCCCTTTGTGTCTGGCCTCAGAAGTGTGTCTGTGTAGCAGCTGGACATCACCCCCTTGTAGCTGGATTGTGTTATTGACCTCCACATCATCAGATTCATGTGCCTCTTCATCTTCTGGAACTGATCTCACTTCCACATACAAGTGAAGGATTTTTCCAGCTTGAGACATGACCTCAGTGAAGAAGAGAGATGTGAACTTCCACAGCCCGTACCTCTGTCCCCACTTTCTGCCGTCTCTTTTTGCTTTGAGCCACTGTCTGTCCCCACTTTCTTTTTTATCTTGCTGTGCTTTGGGCTTTATGGGTTCTGTCAGGGCAAGCAAGCAGGTAGAAAGTTGGTCTGGGCTGCTTCCTTGACACACCGCTCATCTTCCTTCCACCTGTCAGAGATAAAAGTGATCATTTTAGCAATCAGACACAACAGAATGCCTTTCTTGCAGCAGCACAGTGTACATTTGAACCTTCTGCATCACTTTCACACTTTACTTGCCTAGCAAATGTAACTCAATTTAGTTTGACCCAAATTTGGAGAAAGTATATTTATTTTACATTTTAAGTAATACTTTACATTAGGGACTTTTTAAGTTTAGTTTCAATACCTTACCTGTCTCCTTTTATAACTGGGATTAGGGTGCATCAGTAGGAGTAGCAGTAGAAGTATAGTATATAAGCGCAGGCAATAAATACAACAGCTTTATTATAGATTAGACAGCGCTAATTCCTAATTCCTCCTGTCTCCACGCCCACACACTGCCCACCACACAGACAAATACTGCCATCTGAGGAGTCATAGGAAATTAGAATTGACTGGGCTTCTAGAAAGCCCAGATTTAACCCACAGTCCTCCCTCCTTACCATCTGCACTGCCACCACCAGCAGTACCCAAGGAAATCAGACTTATCATGGTCACTATACCATTAGTCCTTAAAATGCACCAGGCAAAACAAGGTTACTGACTTCTGCTAGTGCTGATATACCTCTGTAACAACCATGAACTGCTTTACAAAAAAACCATCCTGTATAGATTGTAAATCACAGTGGATTAAAATATTGGATAAGTAAAACAGTAATTTGAATAATAATAAGAATATCAATCCATCTTCCACCCTTTCATTTATTGTCTAAAACTGCTTATCCTAATGCAGAGTCACAATGGTCCTATCCCAGAATCACAGGAGCAGGTACATCCTGGAGAAGGCATCATCAGTCCATTGCGAATAACAACAACAACAACAACAACAACAACAATAATAATAACAACAACAACATTAATAATAATAATAATAATAATAATAATAATAATAACAACAACAATAATAATAATGATAATAATAATCGTCATCATCATCATCATCATCATCATCAAAGAGGAGTGATTTTGAGCATTAGGAAGGCCTGGTCATTGTCAACTTGTCCAATCCATTTCTTGAAATTCAACACAAGAAAGTGGCACAGATAGTTGTATTTGTGACAGAGCACTGAGCATTCAGGTGGACACCTGTGAATAGTAATAAAACACGCTTATACTGACATACTGATCATTTGGTATCAGTGTACAAACATGCTCACACTAAGGAACTAGAACTGGAATCTAACACATACACATTTAATCTACTCAGAGAATCAATATAAATTCACGTGACTTTCTAACAATGACAGTCAACTAAATTTATCCTGGATTTTTCCCTGTTAGTGAAAGTTGGGTTAAGAACAAATGGACATCAATGATTTTGATAATGGTTACATTCTGATTTACTTTGAGAAAAATGATTAACTCTAATAGGAATTATCTGTAACTGCTATTAATGCAATATTATGACATTGAACATAGTATAACTGAAAAATCTCTGGTCAGTCAATTTTCATTAACAAAGAGCAAAGCTAGGTAGCCTGCTTGTCAATAAACAGGTTTCCAGGGACATCATTAAGGGAGAATGAGGGATTTATTTTTAATACACAGTCAACAGGGTCAAGGAGCAATGTAGACCTGACTCCTGCACCAGCCTTGTTCTGTATACTGTGAACCACACTATCAGGAGTAGACTTGCCCAAAATCTCATAAAACTGACACTGAGACTGGTTCAAGACCATTCCTACTATTTCCTTGCTGACTGTAGGCATTACAAGACACTTTTAATTCTGGAACATTCATAAAAGATCTGTTGCGATTACATAAGTAGAGTACAGGTGCTGGTGGGAGTTTGTATTACATGGATCAGTGAAAAGCAACTGAGCAAGGGAAGCAAAAAAGCACATAACACTTGTCCTAACTGTAAAAGTATTTGATTTTGTTTTATGGCAAAAAAATATTCTATTGATGGTATTACTGTGGTAAAATGCCCCATATGTTCATTTTCAGTCTGGGATCACTTCCCAGAAAATTGTTTCCCTGATCCATAGAATAAGTCTTAGATTACTGTAAAAATGTAAAATTCTAAGTGCAAATCACTTCAGATAGCTTAGTTGAGAGATTGTTTTTGTTGGTCTACAGATTGAAGTGGGTGGCATTACATGGGCCAGTAGCTTGCTACTCTGTTCCAGGCCTGGCTATGAAGCGCTGACAAAACTGGAGGACAAGATAGAAAGAGAAATCTAACAGTACAAAGGCTCCCCACATGAGTTAGCACCAGTGAAGCTTGCTGTGGCCCTCTAACAGACTCCCACATACAACCAGAGAGCAATAACAGGATTACAGGGCTTACATAAACAGCAGCACAGACAGCAGCACTCTCTACAGAAAGGCTTTAAATATCTATTTTTCACACCACGTAGAGCTTTGGTGCCCATGGTGCACTTGAGTCAGTCAGTGTGGTGACTGGGGCCCTGTCACACACTCTCCTGGAAGGCTGCATGTGACACTGCTGTGCGCCAAGGTGATGTGAGACAGGAAAAGACCCGTGATTCACTCTTGGGATTAAAACGGACTAAAGGGCCACATAAGGCAGCAGCATTAAGCCCCAACTCTGGTCCTGAACATACAAACCGGACGTGTCCAAACTAATTACTGTAACCAAATGAATGAGTGAATAAAGGCTGCAGATGCACTTGGACACAGGAGGCTCACGCAACTGGAAGAACGATCCCTATGCACAGATTCCCTACATTGTACTAAATAAATGTGACATGTCTCATCATGACATTTCCTTTTAGTGTTTATGCTTCTAGTACAGCAAATAAAAAAATGCAAATACTGGATAATGTAGGGCTAAGAGAGATAGTGATGGATAATAATCATGTTACACCTTCATTGCCACTTATTCTCTCTGTGTAGATGGAATAAAGATGGGAAAGAACATCGCTGAAAAACTGGTCATACTCATTTTACCACAAATACCCAGAATGCACCTTTGTCCACAGGTCTCAGTCAATGGCACAGGAAGGGCTGTGTACACCAGACTATAATGACAATGACAGATAATGAATAAAAACTCCACCTCTGTACTTCTTCCCTTCCAAAATACCCCCATGAGACTCCAGTTGTATTTAGGATACTTCTGAGACAATGTTAAAGGTAGCCTAAAAATATGTTCCTTTTGTTTGAGGTGTGTACTAATGTTGAAATTCAAAGCTCTTCATAGAAACCATTAGGTCTCAAAGAATCTTTTTCTACTAGCAGTCTTCCTCATCCTTAAGAAGGCAATGTATTCCTAAGAAACCCTTAGTGATATGAAGTCTCACAGTGCAAACACATAATTACAGGTACTTTCAATGGTCCCAAAAGTGAAACTCATATATCTTAAAATATCACCAAATACCACACAGTAGTTAATGTGATTAGTCATAACACAACATGAAAAGACAGTTTCCCTTCATTATTTATTCAGCAATACTGGGTCTGATTACCTGCACTCATTACACTCTTTTGCAGGAATTTCATGCTGTAAACTTAGAATGTCTCTACTTGCTATGTGTCCATCATCGTAAATCACCTTGTATAAAGGTGTTAGCTAAATATTAGTTAATAATGATTACAAGTTGCTTTGGAGAAAAATGTCTGCGAAATGTTGTACAACTGTCGTAATCTGATGCAGGGTACTTCTATGTAAATCTGCAAATAGAAATAGATCAGTGATTTTGGTGTGCTGCATGCTAACATCTTACAATTTTGCCATTCACTTGGCAAATCTGATAGTGACATGATGTATATGCTGCACTGACGGTGGGTTTTAACATAATTGTAATGTGAATCATGCTACATATTTTGCTTTCTGGGTTTTAACATGTCCCAGTAATGTTTGTTGCTAAATTAATCTGTGAAAACCACACTAAGCAACATCACCATCATCTCAAGCTAATGGAGCAATAACCTGGTATATCCTCCTCTTAAATCCTGTTTTAATTTCTCCATACACCTCTGGAACTGCCAGTCTGCTGTGATGAAGGCTGGATCTAACCCATTTATGGCTCCCATCTCTCACTCAGCCTCGACCCTTACCAAAACATGGACCACTCCTGAAAAAACAGATACACAACTGGCCCTCTCCACCCTCTATATGTTCTTCCACACCCCTTAACATTCTGGCAGGATTAGAGACACAGGTTTGGGAATATTCAAATCTTCCTTTCTACTATTTATGCTTATTCTCAGTTGAATTTCATGCTTTCACCATTACTACACAGTTACCACCTGCTTCCTTGATCCCAACTCTTATTTTCTCTTACAGGTCATTTCCCAAAAAAATGTGGCATTTCTATGATGTCTCATCACTCTCCTGTGATGCTTACTCTAGAATTCAAGCCAATTCCTCGTTGTCCTTTTCTTTCAAAAACTGTTGAACACACGGCTCATAACTAATTATTTGCATTCCTTGCCCATAATGATCTTCTTGACAATTATCAGTCTGGATTCCAGACTGGACATTCCAAAAAAACCCCCCTCTTTACAGCGTCAGATGCTCTCAAGTCGGCAAGACCTGATTCCCTCTCCTTGGTTCTCATTTTGCTTGCCATGTGAATAACTTTTGACAGTCACCTAACAGATCCTTCTTTTCCCTCTAGAAGAGACTGGAATCAGTGAATGAGAGATGAAATTGTCTGATTCTTACCTATCAGTTCAATCTCATCAAGGTGGTTTGGTATAGCTCCTTGTCTTCCTCTCAGTTTCTCTCAACTGGTATTCCACAGGGATCAGGTTGGGGCTCTTTACTCTTTTCCCTCTCAAACAGCTTTATCATTCCCTCTCATGGGTTCTCCTATCACTGCTACTCTAAGGATAACAACATCTTTTTTCCACTTCCCTCAACTGTAACAGATGTATCCTTTCATATTAAAGTTTGCCTGTCGGATGTATCTGCTTGGATGTCTGACATCAGTCTCTCCAAGACTGAAATTCTTCATCTCAGAGCATCCACATGCCCAGAATGCTTTATCAAACTGAACAATTTCCTTATTTCTTCTACTTCATAGTTTAATTGCCTGAGACTATCAGTCAACTCAGCTCCCATATTGCTGCTTCTCCTAAAACACTGAAGACATAACCTGGTCCCTGCAGATATCTCCTGCATAAATTCCACACAATTATCTATATCTCACAACGCACTCTATACAGCTCCTAGTCAACACCATGTTGATGTCCCACCTGGAATACTACAACTGCGTCATGTCTGGTCTTTTCACCTCTGGCATCAGTGTTCTCTAGCTGATCCAGAATAGCAGGAGTTGTGTTTTACAGTCCAAAACATTCTTGTATATTTGCTCTTCTCATCTCTCTTCACTTTAGCTGCCTGTATCAAGATTCTATTTGTGGCTTGCATGATGTTCACAGGATATCCAGCCCAATACCTACAGCACTTCATTACTTATAGCTCATACAATCTGCTATACCTTATACCCAAGTACATCTACATTCATCTCTGGCTGCTTGGTGACCTCGTGGTCAGGTGGTCCTGAAATCTATAGTCATTAGGTCCACAGTTTTGTCTCCTCTCTCCCTCAGAACTGCTTAGTCCCTTTTGGATCTAGTTCTCTCCTGATATCCTTTTTGAAAAACTTGCATTACATCATCTGTGAAGAATATCATTGTATTTCCTATCAATTCTATAGGCAACTACTCATTTAATGTGCTCTGGCAAAAATAGGGGTAACAAAAAAACCTGGCAGTTCTTCAACAATTGCATGGGTACATCTATAACATTTCACTTATTGTCAAATGCATCTGCTAAATGAACAAATGTAAATGAAAATTTAAACTTTCTTTCAGGTGGTTCTTCAGAGAATTAATTTTACATCCACACTCTCTTTCAGTTGAAATAACAAGCTAAATCCACCTATGTGTCAAAATAAAGGGCAAAAACGAAAACATGTTCTCACCGAAATATTATCACTGGACACAGAAGAATATTCTGTCAGATAAGTGCTCTGCATCTGCCTGTGACTGTGGTCAAATCAATTTGTTCCTGTGACCAGTGTTCCAAATGAGCCCCCTAAGGTCTCCTTCTGTCTTTCACGCTCCATTTTCAGTGGCTTCACTGTCAGTCAGGTTTGCTTCTGCATCAGCCAGAGAGTATATCATTGCATATCACCCCACTTGTTCTTAGCATGTTTGCATATCACTCCAAATGTCCCTAACTCATCCAGCAGTATCCTTGTTGTGGAGGTCTCATATGACCTGTCTGATTTCTCAGCATGCAATGTTGACCATCTGAATCCCAGTGTAATACATAAATACAAGGATGTTTTTGACCTACTTCAAAGATCACAACTCACACAGTCCGATTGGTGCCGCTAGATTACGAGGTGCAAACAAATGCTCTCATATGTACCCACACATCCAACACACATACATGCACAAAACATATACACAAACATAGTGCCTCATGTTGACCACTGTTTTTACATCTCTTTTGGTTGATGAGGATAAGACTAATAACGTTTCACCCTGCCAGGGCCGGCACTAATTTCCAAGCGCGGTAACTAGTAGGATATGGGCCACTGGGCAGGTTCAGATTCCACAGCTGCTCAGATAGAATTAAAGAATCTGTCAGAGCACAGAGAAAGCTACAGTCACAATGAGTATAGCAAAAATGTTAGACAAAATCAGTGTTTCTTCGAACACTAAAGCTGAGTTTACATAAAAGGGAACTCCACAACACCAAAGAGAAACAAAAGGGCAGTGATGCTGCATGTGGACCAGCAAACTCTCAGTATTTATACTTTCTTTGGAAAGTAGAAGAGAATATGAAGACTTCTCTGCATGACTGATTAAAGATACAAGTACGTATAAACAGCAAAAAAATTACAGTTTAAGATTCTGACAAATCCTTGGAGTCCCATCGTGTGCCTGTCTCTATTGTAGCAAGTAGAGGTTGAAGACATTGATATATAAAGTGAGCAGAGAATTTAAGCTTACAAAGACAAGCCTTATCTTAAAAAAAGTCTCAGTAATGAAGCATGTAGGAGAACGCGTAGGAGCACAGAATCGTACAATACTACATTCAAGATAGAATAAATTTTAGCCAGGTTCACGTCCAATAATACACACACTCAACAGCATCTGGTACCTGTTAGAAAAATCTCAATAATTGGGCAGTATGAACAACCACAGAGACAAGGAACAGCTACAACAGTCCAAACTAAAAGGTCTAAATACAAAAAGACACAGATGAACAGCGAAATGACCAACATTAACACAAAGAATGGATAACCACAGGGGTGTTATAAAGAAGTAATGGGCAGAACAACAGCACAAAAACTCTCAATTCTATTCACACACAAATAGTCTTACAGGGAAATACAGACATATAACAACGGTAAGTCCTACTTTTACACATGCACACTAATAGGATTACCCCACCCCCCTCTCTCCTCTGCACACATGCTCTAGCCCCATTCTTTGCTTTACCTTAGAGAATTTCCCATCTCGCAAACAGCGCCCCTCTGCACACTTGTGTGGGAGCAGCAGCTGCTGCGCGACAGGCAGCAGTATCGCCTGTGCTCCTCGGACAGCTCGCGCTTCCTCTCTGTGTTTTACGCTCACTGTTCTAGCGTGCTCTGCCGGCTCATCCATGCTAGATTTGCACCTCCCACATGACTTAGCACGTACCCTTTTTCCTCTCTTACCCTGGCGGGTGTGCTGACCTACCCGATTCTGATCTATGCTTACTTCTCCTGCCTTGCTTTTCACTCAAAACACACCTGCCCACCTCTCACCCAGGATCTCAGCCAATTGCAGTGCCAGTTCCACTATCTGCATGGCAGCCAGTTCAAGTAATGTGAAGCAGCCTATTTAGACTGACAGATGGCCAAGAATAGTTCAGCAATGAATAGCTGCCAAAGGAACAAGGTCAGGGGGAAACTGCTGCGGTGCTTCCTCAGGGAAGTTTGAGAGAGGTGCAAAGATGTGAGGGAGGCATATGATTCCCTCAAAGAAAAAAAACCCAAGGCCAAGACAGTTCTAGGAAATTCAAGCTTCCCAGGGGAAAGAACATGATTCCAAACACAGTAGACTGCATTGCCATCTGCACCCCATCACCTTCCCAAGATCTGAGAGAGTATGGACGAACTGTGGACACACAAGCTCTTGATACAGCCTTTTAGAAACCAAGGGGATATGTGTACATAAAAAGTACAGACTGTCCTGCCCTGGCCAACAGCCAGGTTGTAGGTCATGTCACTTATAAGTTGGATTGTACTCGTGATAGAGTGATTATTTCTAAGGGTGTTGTCCAATATACACTAACTTCTTTTCAAACATTTATTGATGTGTTTGGCCTTTTTTTCTGCCAACAGTATAGCATATTATCCATATCATTATTAAATAATTCAGTACTATATTCTTCACCAAAGTTTCATTTTAAAAAGTACAGTATGTACATATCATTTTTTTCAATACAGCAATTGGTTGGTATCCAAATCTAATTTGCGAGTGTCAAAGTAACCCACTGTATTCAAACTACATTCTGTAAGAACAAGAATCCGCATTTAAATAAATAGGTCTGTTTAAAAAATAAGAAGTGCAATAAATGCAGTGTCATGAACTCCAGTGCCCTGCCACCCGTTCCACTTAAACAACCCCGTTGAATCCTATCTTTCCTGCTCTCCTGCACCTGATTTCTATTTGTGCTCTCACCTGTCCCTTGTTTTCTGGTCAGCCACCCTGCTATTTAGCCTTCTCCCTCCTTTCTGTTTTTGTGAGGTGTTGGATGCCTGGTGTTTGAGGAGCTGCAGCCTGGAGTAGTATCCCCTGCATTCTTGCTGCTCAGCTTCCTGATTGTGTGTGGTTTTGGATGTGAATTGTGACAGAATACCTTGCCACCCATGGAGGCAGTAGGGGCATCTGATTCCCCCCCCAGGTCTGGCTGAGGCCCTTGCTCTCCAGAGGAAATAACTATGGGAGTGTCACCAACAGCTGGCAGCTCTCACACAGGCAGTGAAGGCACTGAGTGTCTGGTAGGAGGTAGCTGGCTGTCCCCTCTGGGGACCTGGGCCAGTTCCTCCTTCCTGTCTCAGAACCTGAATGGTATGATGGCCATCCTGAGTGTTGTGAGGAGTTCCTGCTCCAGTGCTCCCTCTATTTTGCCAGCCACCCCAGGGTGGACAGCTCATCAAGAGTTGTCTTTGTCATCTCCTGTCTAACTGGAAGGGCCCTCTCCTGGGCTATGGCAGTGTGGTGGGGCTCAACAGGAGGAGATCTGGGGCTTTTCCCACTTCAAGCAGACTTCCAGTCTGCTGGGGAGCTGCTGCTTTGCCTCACTCAGGGCATATGGGTGGTGGCAGACTATGCACTGGAGTTCAGCAGCCAGTAGCTGGAAACTTCCAGCATTGACTATACTATTTAAGGCTGCTTTGAGAACTGAGGTACAAGTAGTTAGCCTGTAGGGCTCTGGACCTTAACCTGGATGAACTGATCACCCTGGTGGTTTGTTTAGATCAACCAGCTAGCCATTAGCCTGAGGCACTGTTGGCACCCATGGGTGTGGTTCTGACCCTAGAGTCTAGGGAAGTGACTCCCATGGACACTGATGCTATATGCTTGTCTGCCCAGGAATGCCAACTCAGTCAGCAGCTGTGCCTCTACTGCAGTTCCAGAGGTCATGGACTCATCACCTGCCCAGTGTGCCTGTTGTGCCATTCCTCTAATTTTAGCTCACTCACCAGTGGTGAGTCACCCTGTTGCCTTGTCCAAACCCACTGGTAACAAAATCCTGGTGGTCATTCAGTTGTCTAACAACCCCCTCCCTGTTTCAGCCCTGACTGATTCTGGCACAGAGGGCAACTTCATGGATGAGGATTGGGCTAAGCAGGAGGATATACCCTGGGAGGAGCTGCCACAGCCTCTAACCACCTCGGCTACTGCCGAGTCCCCAGTGGGCTCGGGACAGGTAACCAGTCACACCAAGCCAAAGTCTGCATTGGCACCCTCCACATCAAGGAACAGGCCAGCTGCTTTCCATCACCATTATTCTGGGTCAACCATGGCTTTGACTCCACAACCCCAGCATTTCCTGGAGGAGTGTCCAGATTACTTCCTGGTCCCTGTATTGGGACCATCACTGTCTCCGTTAACCTAAGCAAGTGGCTGGTGTGGGCCATATCTCCACACCTGAGTTGTTACCTAGCAATGTTCCCCCTGAACACTGATCTGGCTGTGGTGTTCAGTAAGGGCAGAGCCTCCACCCTGCCCCCCCCCCCCCCCCC